>LUCM01003971.1:4965-16971 GCA_008360955.1 Fasciolopsis buskii
TGTAAACGGTAGAGCTCACTTGAATTCTGACTTGTGTTGGGGAGGGCACCAATAAACGTGCGGCAGTACTCTGTGTTCGTCTTTTCTCTTCCGCTAGCGGGCTGGGCTAGCTGTTCGTATTTCGCGCCGCTTATTGTTCCGTGTGGCTACTCATTCAAGGAAGCAGCAGATCTCTCCCATTCGTTGTGCGACTACGGGCCTTGAGTCTTGAGCTCGAACTTTTTTGTTTCCAACCTCTGTGTGTGTTCGTGTCCTACTAGACCACAGGCTGTGCGCTCGCTCCTGTGATATTGTGCGTCGCGAGTACTTGTCTTGTGCTTCAGTGTGTGCATAGACCAACCAAACACGGCGACATAACAGTTTCCAGCCAGCTAGGCTACGAGTCTTTCGGATCCCGACCACGATGATGTGAGACACCTACTTCACCTAACTTTTTCATCCTGCGTTGTCACGTCATCTGTTGACCTCCACATAGCTTCTTCCATTCCTTGGGAGGAACGCAAAACAGGACACGGTATAGTAAACGCAACAGGTGACCCAACCAACGTAGTCTACTAAGTTTCATGCACTGAAATGAGGTATTCTCTGGATTGGCACTTAGTATTAAATTCCTGACCATATTATTTACCCGATCACTCCATCCGATCCTAGCGATACTGCATAGACATCGATGGTCGAAAACCTGTAGCCGACAAACATCTACGACATGCATATTCCATGTCTCGCAACCGTACAAACAGAACTGAATGCACTGCGGCACAGTACACACGACCTTTCAAATTCACTGGAATATCGACCCTCGAGCAGCGATCTTCGAAGGGTTGAGTAACCGACCTGATCACCACAGAAACAAAAAGGCTAGCACGAACCGAAGCCCAGTAAACGTATTTGCCAACATCCGCACTTACACAGCTAAGCCAATATGGTATACAGAATGCACACTGCACAGTTTTCCCCTCAACGAAAGAACACTGTTCCCAGTGTTCCATGCCTCCCCCAACACGTATAGATAGTCGGGCTCGTCGGGATAATTTTTCACTGCAAAATATGGCACAGACCATTACGACATCTGTTACGGGTTCCTCTTACCCGTAGAAACTGACTCCGAGGCCTCCTATGATTTCCATTGTTTCACTCAACGCCGGGCTGGCCGTTTCCGTAAATGGGATCTCAGACAGATCGCACGCTTCTCCCATTTAATCCTTTCAATCCAGCCACAATTCCACTTGTTCAACTTTCTTCGAATCGGTGTGAATGCCTGGGGCCCAGATAGTGTGCTGTAAGTAATTTACTTGGGATTGCATAAGATGAAATTTCTCCGGTTTTAGTCGAAGGCCTAGCTCTGTTAGCTGGTGCAGCACTGCCGCCAAGTGTTTTTGTCCTGTGATCCCGTGCACGATGATATCGTCTGGATGCACCACGCATTTGGCGTGGGTCAGACCTTGCATTTATCTTTGAAATGTCGAAGGGGCGTTTACCAATCCGAATGGCATGGTCTGAAATTCGTAGTCCCGTGGGTGTGGAAAAAGTTTTTTGACGCTCTGTTTTCTCTACTACTTGCCAGTATCCCGCGCTAGGTCCAGAATAATGAACCAGGTCGCTTTCGCTTCAGCGTCAAAAAGGTTGTCAATTTTGAGACGTTTGTGGTCTGATTGCGTTGATTCTAGTCGGCGTGCAGTCTAAGGCTTCCATTTTTCCCACCAGTACCATGGGACTGACCATGGAGCGTTGGAGGGCTGAATGACGACAGTCTTCCATACGTTTGATGGTCTCGGTGAGTTCTTCCACCCAAAATGACGGTATACTTCTTGACGGAATTTTTATCGGTGCTGTATCTTCCGTGTCTATTGGACGCAAAGTTCTCGGAATGCTTTTCGATTACGCGTTTCAGCTCTCCCGGCCATTCGGCTTTTACTCCTGGGGCAGTTTTCAAGGAGTTGCGGAATCATTTTGGTGATGGAAATGGTGGTCCGGTTTGTTGCAGACAGAGACACTTGAGGCGATACGTCTTCGATCACGGCTAGTTGTATTGTGCCGCTTACCGTCTTTAGGGAGGCTGACGTAGTGTCGATGATGCCTTTTGCCATTCTCAGGAAGTCGAGTTCAACGATAAATTCGAAGGGGATTCCGGCGAAATAATGAACTGTTTGAATGTGTCTTCGGAGACTGGGTTTTCTGGGCTCTTTAAGTCTGCCACGATATCAAAAACCTCACCTACTAGAGGGCTGTAAATCAAATTTGCGTGTTGGTCTGGTGATAAAATACAAAGATAGATTTCTGTCTTACGCTTTTAGCGGTTGAAGTAACTTCCTAAGGCTTACTTTTCGGGATTTGGGATGGGCATTAACTGACAGTTGATCCAAAGTGGCCACGAGAGTGATCATCCTGTCGGAAGGGACCTTCATCTCCGTCACTGACATTTCGTTTTCGTCTGCAGCTTTGGGTTGTTTCCGGCATAGCAGGGTCGCCACTTTGTAGTGTGTCAGAGCTAGAAAGAGAAATGCTCGTTTATCCGGATTGAATTTATATTCCAATAGAACGTAGCAACATTACAAAGGCCACGAATTTATAGTATTATTTATGGGTGCTGTCTTGGCTTTCACTCTCACTTTCCGACATCTATGTCAGGGTTACGCAATTGATATTCCCTGTAACGCAACAAGAGAGGATTGGTTGTCTCTGGTTGGTCAATATTCAGTTACTCGATGCACCAATTACGGCTTAACACTACAATAATGTCACCACTTGTGAGCAGCCTTGACGATCGCGGTAGAGTGCTTTTCTACCGCCAAATGGCGCCTCTTCGTGGAAGTCAGGTTGCTTGAAAAAAATCCCACTGGAGGATTGTTTTAACTCATTGGAGCAGATTGGGTCATGTTCGACTCGTCCGTTTCTACAGCCAGGTGGGGGGGCGTATGAACTGTGGATCGCAGTTGTAAGCATGAAACTGTGATGTCCTTTTAAGGCTGTTGAGGACGTTTTGCAGAGGCAAACTTTTGCTTTCAACGGTCGAATAGTACGATTGCATCCCGGTGACACTACGTAGGCCTTTCTTATCCTACGACGAGGGAATTTTGTGTAGAGGTTTCTCCCAATCCGGATCAGGCCTGACTTCTTACGAGATTGTATTTTATTAACACTTTGCAGGTTGTCACCCAGTTTTTTCGTCGTTGTGCCTCATGGGCTAGCCGAAGAATTAAGGGGTATATCGTTTCCTGTAGTGCTGGTCCACGTCTTAGATGCTCACAAAGGCACCTACGTCAACTAGGGAAGGGGGTAGGTAAAATTGTCTTTTTTGTTTGGACTTCTGTCGCCATAGCATATTGTCACACTACGGTAGCGAACGACGCTGAGGTAGAATGGGGCGTTTGCTGCTATCGGAGTATCATTTCAATTAAACATTCTGTCGCCGCGATTGATTCTGAAAATTTGTCCGGGACACCTGTGGTTTGGACCTCTGGCCTTCTGGTGTCCTCTGCTTGCAGTAGTCAGATTTCTCAATGGTAGAGGGTCTACATGGCGGATGGTGCCATGGTAACTGCGGGCTTTAGTTGCTAAGGCAGTTTCGCAGAGTCTACAATATCCATTTAGCTGAACGAAAGCTCTATTGTAGTTACTGATCTGTGTTATCATTTCCTCCTTTGCCATAAAAAGCGAAAGTGGCTCACTGGGCATTCCATTTCACCTTACCATTTACCAGTTCGGTACATCCATGAGGTATCATTGCGGCTTTGGGTTATCGATCAAAGATCGAGTTTACATGGCGGAATTGAGATCATTCATGCTATAAAGCCCAGAAACAAGATAGTTACTGACAGAAAGTATGCAAAAACCGTGTATCTGAACACTGCTAGAACGTGGTGAGAGATCTTTATTAGGATCTGTGGGGCCAAGCAAGGGTTATTATGTCATGAAGCCCAATCGTTGAAAGAAACAGTGGGTTCAAATAGCATGTATTACTCATGCCTGTAGATCGGCTGTTCGGTTGGTCACTGTTCTCAGAAGTCAGTAGTGATTGGGACGTGAAGCAGGTTGTTCAGTCCATGAAGTTACTGGAAGGTATGGAAATCTTAACCAGTGAACCTCCTCGAGTATTACCTACCGGTCTCCGCAAGCGATGGTGAAAGATTAATCGATAGGGCTCAGTGTCGCAGTTAGTAGTGTTCTTGCATTCAGTGTTTCTCTTTAATTATCCTGGCTTATGATATGATTTTTCTTTCACAATTAATGGCTGCTTCGAGGTGGCAACCAAACCGGAGCACGTTAGTGCAAGGATAGAAGTTGCACAAATAATCTGGTCTTGATTTCAGTGGTATTGGGCGGATCGCAGTTAGTGCTATACTGGACTGAAGAAATTGACATTGGCCAGTCTATCGATTTTAATCGATGTTACAACCGTCCTTCTGTTTTCTTACTTTGTTCGAACGTAAAGCATCCCGGTGAACCACGAAGAAGCGACACTTGCTCGTAGTGCCTATTCGAAGGATTGCGAATGTGGCCGAATAAGTTGCCAAAGATATTTCTTTTCGGCGTATTCTTGTACTTTTGCTGCTTCTAATCAGGGTCCTTTGCCATCGGCTTTACCAGAGGGTGAAGTATCTAGCTTTAATTTCTAGCGTTCATTAGCACCTGCAAACTCGTCTTCATATGCTTTGGTTGCTAATTGGGGTCTAGCATCAGTGATCTCATCTTTTTCGCTACTTTTTGTTTTCCTGCGTTCAGCGTTACTTACTTATTTATACACTTGATTTACGTCCTCTGCTGTGTCACGGAGATTTCTGCTTACGCGTTGTTTACGGTGGACAGTTGAGTTCAGATTGCGCGTGATGGCGCTTGTAGTTTATCTAAGCCTTCCGAGGCCTTGGAGGGAAAAACTTTTGCCCCTCCCCAAAAGATATTAATTTGATAAAATTATCTTCTCCCTTTGTATCTTTCTGATTTCCTCTCATTTCACGACCCTTTTCTCAATAACCGTTTTCAATTATTGCTTACTTCTTCCAAGTTAACTAATGCAACCGAACCTTCTGCTCATCAACAAACCTCTTAATTGATTTTTAAAGGCGATCTACCCCATCATATAGGGCAGTGTGGGCCAAGCATTTTTATTACATGTTTGGTGCATGAGTCCAGTGAAGCTAACATACTTCATAGCCGATAGGGACTACTAAACGGAAATGCTATCACACCAAGACTGCACCTAGACGTAGTGAAACGACTTGCGTGCCTCCATAATTGAACGAGCTATACAGGATGGCTTATCTCAAGCCGAAGATCCAATCGTGCCTGGAAGGTGAATGGGTAGAGGCTTGACGAAGTAGTCTACTGGTCTTCCCAGTTGGGGGTTAATCTGAGTTGGCAGTCCAGTCAGAAAAATGAGTGGAAGAATAATTGATCCAAGAAAATGTTAAGCGCAGTTTATTTGTCATCTCAGCATACGCCCCAGCAGTCTGCAGCGATGATATGCAGAAGGCGAGTTTTACGATGAGCTCGTCACTTGTTCGGAAGAGCATAGGCTCCGACATCGTAGTGGTAGCAGGCGGTTTTAATGCACAATTTGGAAAACTGAGTGCACTGGAATTCTGTTTATATGGGCACTGCGCCTTGCCTGCTCAGTGAACAGATAACGGGAAAAGGTTTTTCCAATTACTTATTCCTGTGTAGCACGGATTTTCGACATAGTTCGCGTCGCACAGCGACATGGCGCTCTAACTCGACGGCTAGTCTGGGTTAAATCGACAACATTGCAGTTAGCTCCAGTGGCGCGGTTCTGTCTAGAAATGCAGATCATTCTGTATCACGTACGTCGAATCGGACCACACATTAGTTTTAATGCGATTTTTGCTGTAGTTCAATGGCCATCGACGCAGGCCACGACCCCGATTAGCTACATAAAGTCTGTGTTATTCGGCTGTTCGCAACAGCTATGAAGAGAAACTATCTGAGAAACTGTGAACCTTAACGAAGAACAATGTACATGAGCGCTGGAACCGAATCAAGCAGGTGATGCATCTGGCAGCGGATTTCGGCTGTGGTTCTAGATCTAGCGTTCATGAAACACACTGGGTGTCACGAAGGTCGCTAGACCAAGTGGAACAAAACTCCAGCTCCCCAGCTGCAAGGAGGTCGATAGAATGCGTCGAAGGCTGCAGCGTCAAGTGACGAAAAGCGTTAGTAAGGTCTGTGAAAACTGGTAAGTTAAGTTAGCCAAAGAATTCGAAGTGGCGGCCGCTTCAAGTAACAGCTAAAGGCTGTTTAAGCCTATACGCGACAGCAGTGGGCAGCAAACTCCGGTTAGTGAAATGGCGTGATGGGAATGGAAAGCTCATCCATGGTAGACAACCAAGCCTGGACCTTTGGGCTGAGCACTTCAAGTATCAGTTTAGCTGACCGCATGCTAACGTATTTAGGCTGACGTCTGCAGCTGCGAATCCTTTGGAGATCTGTCGTTTTGATTCACTAGTGACCGACATTTTGCGCAGCATCAGGTCATCAGCCATGTTATCTATCCGTGTCAAGTCATCGGCGGCACCATTGGTAACAAATATTAATGCGATGCTTGGCTATACTTGTGTTATTGTCGTAGTTTACCTTTGAAACTAGGGATTTGAGGTTTAGTTATTAATGGGAGCGATCAACAGTCCGCAACTTATTTGTAGTGAAATTCAAGGAAAGTGTAAAGGTGTCTTTAAATGCTTCGGTTTTTAAGGACAGTATCTTTTCAGAGAATCAAGCTTGTTTACGCAGTCCTATGCGGCATTAACGCTATGGGATATTTATTGTTGTTCAAGGCCAAGATTTTACGCACGTTTGGAACTATAAGTTATTGGATTCAAAGTGAATCGTACGACAGCTCCATACCTCAAAATAACAATTACCTTTTCGAAGATCGAGCTTGAATTTTCAACAGTTGGAAGTCACTTGCACATCGGTATAGGAATCTGGGTTTCTCCGGCTACTGAAATCTAAATGAAATTTGTGGGTACAAATCGGACTTCTTCTCTGCAGATGACGACCATTGCTCCGCTGTGTTCAGTACGTTGATTAACCTCGTCAGTTGATGGAACAATTAAGTCACTTAATAGCGCAGTCGTTTCACATCTAGCACAGACTAAGCATACCATGAAAGTGACGCAAGCTTTCCGGACCCGGTCAGAGGCCAGCAATCTAGGTTGGCAAAGTGTCGCCTCTTGAGCACTGCGAAAGCTGTCGCAATCCGTCTTCACAATCCCCCTCTGTGCTCTCAGAATCAACTTGTGGTTGCGCTTCAACTCCTCTGGCTCACCCTCCGTCCCAATGCAAAGCCTAGACATCGAAACAATTAACACAACACGTTCTTGTGTATTCAGGTTATGCATGGAACACCACAAATCCCTACCCCGCTCATATTTGTATCTGACTAATTTAATCCTAAAGAAAAATTTTCCAAATACATGTAATGGCATGAATACGAATCGCTGAAAACAAGCTTATTCGCCAACCGGTGTTTTCTCGGTAGGTTTTCTGTCGAAAATATTTGCCCAGAAACTTTACATTTGCTGTGTTGCCTCTTTTTAGGCTCTCCGACGCCAACTGTTTCGGATCAACCTCACCACACAACGTCTTCAGCATCAGGCTACTGAGTTGGCTCGTTTTCGACTCAGTCTTCAATCGCAGAACTCAGCTAATCCGAATGCACGAACTATTCGCATGCTGTTATCAGACGGAATAACTGTTGGTTTCGCCCAGCCGGTTGCGTGTCCGCCCCAGCCTGTTTGCTCAGCATTACTTCGTGCACCTGCCGCGTCCAGTGTTTCGATAGGCCCCACAACACAGACTTGCCGAGATAATGTTCGCCCTATCTCTTTATTATTGAATTCACATTCACTGTGTTCTGCTCCCTCTTCCTCCTCCTGTTCTTTCAGTTCGTCTCAGGCAAATATGCCAGTTCAGCTAGCAGCTGGTTTAGGTATGCCCTCCAATCAAAATCCGTCCCCTTACGCTTGGTCACAGTCAGCCTCAAGTTCGCTGAACTCCCGTCTCCCAATGCGCCTGGTGCGTCCTGTCGGCTGTGGTATAGTAACCAATGGTCGAAACAGAGCAGAGTACTAAACGATCAAACTTATTTCAGAAAAGCACTTTTCGTGATCTGTCTCTTCCACGCATGTTGTTCCAGTTCACTATCCATTCAATTTTTCATGTCCGTATGCATACTTATGCATCATTATCCCTAGTGCAAACTACCCACCTTGCCCCAATGGAAGCTGACGTTACTTTCTATGTTCAACGACGCACCCACTCTTCATGCGTTTAGTCACTCACCCATTTGTTTCTCTGCTTTCAAACCGGATTATTCGATGTCACTTGCCATTGTACTACGGCTGTGTTGAGTTTTGACGTTACTGATCAGTTCAAACGTTTTTTTAAACATTTGAGTGCTAATCAATAACATCCAAAAAGATGTTCTTTTTGTTTGAGGACTTCCATGAATGCATTGTAAAGTTACTTATCAAAGGTATAGTATTTGACATATCGGTGGGCTTTATATTTGTTTTCATAAAACTGAGTTCCCTTGTCTTCGGTTATCGCTGCTTAGTGTTACTTTCTTCACAAAAGTGTAGGTTTATATGCTTAGCCTTCAGATAATGTGCACATTCGGATTTTGTCGGTAAGTCGAATTCCGGTGTCTCAGTCGTGGCTTGCGAACATAAATTTTGGATGCAAAATGTTCAGGTGAAATTTCTCTTAAAGTGGCCGTTTTGTGTAATACTTGGTGCCTCTTCGAGAGGTCTTTGTTGCTCAAAATTTTGCTTGCTGTTTGAATCAGAATAGTCGAATACATGTTGTCCTAATTTTCAGTATTAGGCCATAACGAGGCTTGCTTTTTATCTTAGGTATTCACTATTTTTCAGACGATTCGGTTCGTTCGATCCGTATTATCAGCAACCATTAGTTGGAAATCTTGGCCTTAGATGAATTTTAAAGCATCTCCCAACAGTGGACCACAAAAGGCTAAAACCACCCACCACCAATTTGAGATACGCTCCCAGTTCATCAGTCCTACAGTGCACACGAAAACATGTAGCGGTCGACGACAAGAATTATCAGTTTCACTGGAACTTGCTTGCCACTCTGGATTCTGGTTTTCTCCGAACGCGCTTTTTCCTAGTTTTATTGGAACTCCAAGTCGGGTTTCATAATGTCATCCAGATAGCCAAACTTACTTCAGAAGAGTGGTTTGGAAGGTCTCGAATCCACGTTATTTATTTCGCAGTCAGCAGCAATAGCCCAATCAAATCACAGGAAAAAAGTACCGGTTTAACGATGAAACCAGTGCCTCACGTAACACAAGCATACATCAGAATTGTGATATTTGAGGTTCCGAATGGGTGACCAGGCTAGCTTTGTTGCTGGTTTTTACCACCCTTTTGTGTTAGAATACGTCACTCGTCAGTCATTTTTCTACAGATAGGCGAAATATTTTGCTCAACTGAAACTCAAAATAGGACCTGTAAAAGTACCTTGGACGTTTTTTACGTCTGCGGGATAGCATCGGACTCAGATTTACCACATTGTCATTGGTCACCGGTGTCGCCAATCGGTTGATGCTTGCTGATCATTCTCGTCCATCCCTGAAGTTCCACATCACGCCTTGGTCTGTGTTTAGTTTCGTTTGCACCTAATTTGTGGCTGTATCGACGTGAGGGATGCCTATTTTGCTTAAATGCATCTGGACAATAATAGTCGGGTCGATTTAGATTGGAACTTTTTGCATAATGATCAAGAAAACCAAATACGCGAGATCCGAAGAGAATGGCAGAAACCGTGTACGAGGCGGCAGATACGACGCAGGACGCTAGGTGGACTGGATCTCTCCCATGATGATTATCCTGGACCCTAGGTGCCCGGTTAGACGCTCATAAATTCGTCCCTCCGGATGCCACGTAGAACTAAATGTGCAAATGTTTAAGACGTCTGCCGACAGGAAGCTTGATATTATGATGGCTGGGAAAATTTCGGGACAAAAATGGCCATCGACAATAACCGCGATTTTCACTAACTGATTAGTAGTTTTGATTAGGAAACCTGATGTAACTGAAGTGACTGAAGAATTTATCAGCTCGCTGATTCAGCCCCAGGAGCGTTGGGTACAGCAGTTCAGTCTGTCCACTTTCGCAGTGGATCCTGCAATGAAAAATCAGTCCTCCGTCAAAAAAATAGACGTCATCATTGAGGCAGGGTTTCAGATCAAATGAGCTGTCCTAGTTCTCTTTCGAAGATAGTGGCGAATTTTCAGCTTTAGAGTTAAGAAAGTAGTTCCGATTTGACGAAAGAGGCAGATCCTTAAGGGGCTATGTGAATGGGTTAATATACTAATGGTCGCTTCGTACGTCTCAAGACTGTGGGACTAGCTTCTTCCGCTGCTGGTAGCCGATCATTCTAGTCCTCTGCAAAGGCGACATCACGTAGTTTCTTTCCCCTCAACTTCCTCCAATTACCACTTTCTCTGACTGCCTGGTCCGCTATCTTCTTGACAAGGCCATGGATTTGCCTCCTGGTTATCGTCAAACTCCATTCGGTCATGCCTACTTTTCTTTTCGATTGAACTACCAGAAAAATACGTCGGGTTTTTTTCGGTCTGGATTCTTCATAGCTTCTCGGTCCGGACGATATTCTGTCCATCGTCCCAAAAATGTGTGCCTCAGAGTTGGCTCCATTTCATGTCCTTTTTTGTATTTCAATTAGGATACTTTTCCTGTCCATGGAACCCAATAACTTTTCTATTCTAATGCAGGGAGATCCCTCTAGTTCTAACGACTATCATCCCATCGCCTTTACTTCCGTACTTTTGGAACCATTATCTCCGACTGATACGGGGCCTTCCTTGAATCTGAAACGTTATCGAAAGACAGTCAATATAGATTCCTCTTATGTTTTTCTGCACAATGTCTAGTTGTCATCTCATATTCCTGATCGACTGAACTTGTTAACCACGGAAGAATTCATCTGTTTTCTCTGACATTTCTAGGGTATTCGAGCGAGTTTTTCACAAAGGTCTGCTGCTGGATTTATCTTCGCTCGGATTTCATCCTGCCCTCGTTTCGTGGGTTTCATCGGTCCTCAACGAGCCAACCATTTCCCTTTGGGTGCTGGTGTTCCTCATCTTTTTCTACCTCATAATAACCCTGGTACATCATCTCCCAACCCTCTTCACTTTTTTCTGGTGACATCCTTCGTTTCCCCCTCCTACACTGCCACTCGACAGGACAGTACCAACATCGATCACGATCACCGCTGTTCATGCATCGCTTGCTTCCGACCTTATGACGAATCTCTGCCCCCAATATTTGTTTCAATTTTTCCGAAGCTTCACTCAAGCATCCCATTTGAATTTTGATCTCATTTCGCTTCGCTCCACTGAATCGTTTTCATTGCTGGGTTTATCCATAAACTATTGTTTGTCGATCTCTGTTTCTGTCACCACTCGCCTCTTTTGTTGTGCGGGAAGTTGGTTTGCTATTCCAAGCAAGGCGCTTTTTTTTACATCCATTCACCTTTTACAGGAAAGTCAAATCTGCCCAACACTCGAACATTTTAGTCTACCACTCTCTCTCTTCTTGATTGGATTCAATGAAAAACTGTTCGATTTTTTACCACAATTTAAACGGAACAAGGGCTTGATACTCACGCAGCGATGAAGGGTAGTCGATTTGAATACGATATTATAAAATGTAAAGAGGTGAAAAGAACATCACTGCAAATACAATTCTGTACCGAAATAAGCTGTGATTTGCTTTTTTAACATCAGCCGAGATGCTTATGAAACACCATAAAACATTTTCCGTAACGTACTCACTGCTTACAGTCCGCCAAGAGCCACATAACTTCCGTCTCCTCTATTCGGTACCTGATCACCGTATTCGTAAACGGTTCGGAGATTGAATGTTTTCATGAAATAATTCACCATGTGATATCATCGCTCAACTCACCATGAAGAAAGCATCGAAGCACTGTACAGCTGTTTCATCC
>LUCM01003972.1:0-10398 GCA_008360955.1 Fasciolopsis buskii
GATTTTGTGCCCTATAAGGTTTCCGTTCTATAGCTGTCACTTCTTCCTCCCATTTCTTCACTGGGTAGTGAACCCTGGTGGTTCTTTGCATGCCTCTTCTTCTTCGTTGTTGCGCTTAGCATGCTATTAAATCCTGCTAACAGTCACTGTTTAAAACGCTTGACTTTCGCACCTGTTCCACTTCGCCAGTCAGCCTTCGTTTCCTCATTTAGGAGACATTCAAATACATAGCGTGAGCAGGTAATTTCCTGGATTTTTTCTTGCAAATAACCAAGTCAGCGGGAAAGCATTTATAGTTTGTGGTTATCTTATTCACCCGTTGCTTGCAACGAAATCAGATCATTCATTGTTTTGTAACGGGGGAAAAAGAAGACATGTGGTTCACTTTGTCTCGAAAATCTTCGATCGGTTCTACCCCTGGACTGTTATCGCCCGTTTTTACTATCTCTAGTGAGAAAAGCCAGGTCGGGCGAACAGTGCCTTTAATAAGCAGAATCAAGTTGTTTTATTGGCCTTCCATAATCAACATTCACTGATCGATTGTTATGCTGGCTACTTCGGTCCATCGTTATTCATCGACATTCTCACGCGACGTTCTCGTTCAGATTATCCATCAGCATCACCGTAAGAATGCTGATCTTTGGTCAGGGTAATAAATAAGCCGAATCAAAATCCACTGTTTTTACACTCGTAGTTTTCCATCGATTTTATTCCACTTATTTGAAGCGGATTTGTGTTATTCTTGCCCCAAGTTGGAAGTGCCGATTATTCAGTCCCTTCTCATTTTGAAACTGTTCTAGGGAACAGAATATCCAGTGTCAATCTCTCATCCTGGAAGACCCTTTGTGGTTACGAGGGCAGATTGCTTCGCAACGGCTGCTGGTTGGCGGTTTGGACATTTCATTTTCCAAAATTGATTCCAAGCGGGCCGTAGCGGCATTGGCCGTGGTGGAAATGAAGTCACTCAAGGTTAGCCTTACTATTTTATTCTGGCATTATAAAACCAGGTTTCGTTCTGTTCCACTAGTAACCCAAAACCGACGCGAACCAGAGGTCGTAAAAGTCGCTGAAAGATGTTAAGTAATCAGAGATAATGACCAAGTGGATGATTGTAAGTTTACGTCTACCGCTCCGGACCAAAATGCCAGTGTTGAGGGCCTGGTTCTCGTCCTTTTTAGAAAGTACCTACAATCCGCTGATAGCACTGTGACGTAGCTAGTATGGTATCATCATCACTCGGCGTTAAACAGCGAGGCGAACCCCGCTGTCCGTTGCCTTTCTCAGCAAGTTACATGTTCCAATAAGAATAGTTAAATTGCAAAGTGGACAAGGATTGGACCTTCGGGGCTGGTAGAAGAGAAGGATGTCATAGTAGCCAGCACAGGATATGCAATCCAACAAACGCACACTTTTTCAATCATCCGGTCACGACAGAAAGTGGCAAAATGGTAGCTATTGTTCACAGTTCGCTTCAGTGCCTCCACCCAGCTGGATGCGGGGTTTTTTGCCTTTAACAACGGAGACGTGGGACAACTTCCTTATTTAAGCTTACTTTACATTTCCTCATCCCGCGCCGTAGCATCATATGCTGACGTCCATATCACTTCTATTCCGTGGGAAGAACAAAAGACATACTAAATGAGTGTTTGTCATACGCGACGCGTGGCCCAACCAGCGCAGTTTACCAAACATGATAGAATGTTCTCTGATCCGATACCTAATACTAGATTCTTAACCTGCAGATTGCTCACGCGGTCACTTCATCCAATCCTGGTGATACTAGGCGAACGCCGGCGATCAAAAGACTTCAAGATTCGAACATCAGCGCTCAGACGCCCTGTCTCACAAACATACAATAGAACTGAGTACATTGTAGTACATGACTTGTTAACCTCAGCGAAATACCCAGGTCGTGCCACAATTTTTTCACTAACGCACACCGCTCGAGCCCTGGGTTTACTCGTGTTCACCCCTAATACCATGTTGTTATCCCGGGGAAGGTGACAGTCGGTGCAACGTCGACCTACGCAAAATAAGGCTTGCTGTTCACGGATGTTACGCGAACTTGTGTCATGCTGCGCAGCATTATCGAGTCTAGAACCTTTTATAACCACCGAAATTAAACTCCTTCCTCGACAATTACTCCAACCACTGTTCCCATCGCTCTTTGTTGTGCTCCATTCGCCTGATGAGGTTTTCCAGAGAAGGCACCCCTTTGGAATAATTTTGCTACCTTTTATGCTGGGCTTGGATGGCCAAACGCTCGAGTCTCGTCTTCAGATAAGCAAGCCTACTCTAGACTGGGTCACCGAGTAATCCGGCGACCCACAACACAACTAACCATGACAAGCCTTCAGCTCTCTTCAGACTGACGTTGCAACCACAAATACGTCGCCAAACCACTACATCAATTTTACTCCCTTTTGTTTCATATGAACATTCATCGGGAAATTCAGTCGGCCATATTAGTTGCATTGTCTCTGAAGGAAATTCTTCTATCTTCTCCGTTATTAATTAAGCCATTATGTGCATCGTTTTCAGAAAGGGGAGCGCGGTCATCAGAGGGCTGCCAAGTGGGAAGTTGACCGGTGGTAGAAGCGTTCGAAATCTCGACCTTCAGGTTGAGACGCCACAGCGTTGACCGCTTGACCACCGCCTACAAATTAACGAGTCGTCCAGGGACGTCCCTGCTGATAGAAACCACTCCTCTGAGCCGTCCCGCCAGAGTTCAAGGACAAACCTTTATCTGAAGCCAAAGCATTCCTGATCACCCTGGTCTCAGCGCTATTGATTTCACATCCTTATTCGGTTAACTCCCAAGTCTCACCAACATTGGTTTCGTCGACTGACACCCTTCATCCTCGATACAGTTTGAAACTAGTCCCATTTAGCGTGCTAATCTCTATTGGAAAACAGGCGTGTTTAACTCGTACACTGGAGGCTCTAGCTATTGGTGCTTGTATCCAAAGGACATGCCTTCAAGACGAAGTCTGCTGTGTCATTCGATTGGCATTCTCATCTAGTCGTTCGACGAAGTCTCATCTACGCCTTTCTTTAAACCCCGAGGCCATGACCTCCGGTCTTGCCGATGTTCCTGTAGCTCTTCTGCAAGTGCGGGGGCTGCATTGTTTGACTGGATCCCAATTGACAGCCGGGTGTGCGCAGGGAACCTTAGGTGTTGCTTCAAAATAGGCAGTCGTCGCTCCGACAAACGTAGTTTATATGTTGTCTCAGCCCACTCCTCTATAAATTGCAAACTTGTTGCAGTCAACGACACTTTCTTTCAAAAGCTGCTTTTTTTACGCACGGCATAGCCGGGTGACATCTTGATTTTAGGATGCATGAATGCTAGAGTATTTCGGCTCTCTTTGATCGAGGTATATTTAGGAGGCCCTTTTGGTCTCGATTCCTAGCCTTTCGACAACAGGGGATGGTTGTTGGCTCTGTGTTCGGACCACCGATTGTTTCTCGCTTGCGCGAACTTCAGTTGTTGGTACGCTACCTGGCGTCCGTTTTTTTCAAGTCGGCGATAGACTCAGATTTCCCACGTCACTGTTAACTACTTACAAGATTTTCGTTCGTACTGGACTCCTTTTTCCGGCTCCGTCTGCGCTTTAGTCTTTACCAAACTATCCGAATCTTTCGGCGGACTCTCGAGATGCAAGATGCAGCGTCGGTTAGGCTGCGATAAGTTATCAGGTTTGATTCTCCGATCAATTTTCCGAAACGCGCTTCCTGAATAGCTAAAAGTGCCCCCAACTAATAAGCGAATGTGCACTGGTTATTTATCAAGAATGCTTCCAACTTTACTGGTTGAGTGAATTGTGACTTGGTGCGTTGTGTTGTGACACCCTAAATTTCTGCTGAGTCCCTATGCTTTCTTGACGCACCCGTTCATCCCGGTGAACAGTGAAGTGAAGCTCAAAGCGAGACGTGAACTCAACCCAGGGATACACATACATCGTGAAGCCTGATGATCTGGTAGTGCATTGAAAACGCAACATGCTACTGTCGTGGGAAAGCTCCGCAAGCTGTTTCACCTCATCCGAGCTACTGACAGCAGACCGTTACGTCTGAGTGAAACAACCCGTGAAGTTGACGATTCGCTCGTCTACAAACAACAGCGACGTCTCGTACGCCATCTTCACTTTGTAGGATGGCGTGATGATACCACGGGCGTTGTTTGCATAATTGTGAAGTTCTTATTACCGTTCTTGCTACGGTGGTACTCAGTTTGAGACGTGCCATTATAGACGGAATTTACTGATTGTCCACTGGAATGCTGAGTTCGTGGTGGCCTTCATAGCGTTAGTGAAAAATTAGTAAATCCAAATCATCATCGTTCAGCGTTACTCAGCAAAGCAAGCCTCACTGGCCCCTGCCTTTTTCCCAGGGTTGCATGTTATCTAAATCATAAGAGAATAAAACGATCCTCAGTACACGCCCGTACAATTTTATTTGGTCCCCCAACCTGTCTTCTGATCGCTTGTTTTTGTAGTTGTTGGTTTTTTTCTTCCCATAGCTTGTTTACACAATATCCCAACCTGTCCAGTTGACCACTCCGTACATTCCAACCTTTCTGGCTTATCGTGAAGTTGATCCTTTCGAGCGTTTGTATGCTTACGTGACTCAACACTACGTGAATCGCGTGCCTCACATCCTCTTGGTGGACGGGAATGGCACATTGCATCCGCGTGGATTTGGCTGTGCCTGTTTGCTCGGATGTCGATTGAATTGTTCCACAATCGGAGTGGCTAAGAAATTGCTGGTTACGGAATCGGATGAAGTAAATTCTCACTTCTCCGTTCTTCAGATCAAGCAGTCTCTCGCGAACAAAGTGAGTCTTGATCCGAAGACCCTAGGCCCCAGGAAAGCGTAAGGATTGGCTTTTGTTGTATGCTTACTGATCGCTTTCTAATTATTTTGGTAAGTGTACGGTTATTATGAATCTCAATGATTACACAACTTTTTTGTTGCCAGTAGCATGTTTTGCAAACATTTTTACGAAAACACGACCGATTTCGCGGTTGATGCCAACCGTCAGGTATGCGTACCTGACAACCATCTCCATACTTCTGCATTCTTTTATTAGTTTCTCCCTAGAATCTCACTTGCATTATTAGGAACCTGAATGAATGATTAGTCTAAGAATCACACCGTAGTTCGTCGCAAACGTCTCGTCTGTCAGGTAAGGCTAACCTTCAGAAAAGGGACTCAAGATCCAACTGTATGGGTTTTGTTTCACGTTAATCACATCGTTTTTGTGGTACTTTTGCCTAGCCAAAAAATGCCCCCCCCCGCCTATGCGGATTGTCTTACATTTCTGCGAACGAATTCATCCCACTTCCTGCCGTGTGATTTGAACAAGTTGCTGTTAGTGCCATACATATTTGACGACACCTGCTACAATTGTGCGTTTGCGCTGAAACGTCGTTGGATTTCTTGATGGAATCGGTGACATTCGGTTTCCAACACGTTTTCCTATGTGCTTTATCCGATCCTCGTGTCTCTGTACGTGCTCATCAATGACAGCTCTCGCGAGGTCGGAGACGAGTCCCATGAGAACTTGTCCCAGCCACTTCGAAGAGTACATTCCGTTGAAGTCTCGGTTGTTGTTAGGGCTTTTGAAAGCCCAACTAGGCTGTCTGAGGGACACAGTGGCCCATCAAATGCCGAGTTGCTGTCTTAGCCAAAGCGTATTCAATCATAGAGCACAATCGGTAAAAGTTGCATTGGGTTTGAGTGGATTGAAATTGATGAGATTTTTCCGCATGTCCACAGAAAGACTGCCTCGTTGTGCGCTGATCTTCGAGGCAGGTAGGATTTGACAGATGGCTATCGGAGGCCAGTCGATGATACAAGAAAAATGTATGCGAACTTACCTATTGGACCAACTTCGTGCAGGTCCAGTTAGACTGCCCGGTTGAGGTTCAGGAGGTCCTCCAGAGCGGTGATTGGAGACAACAGGTAATATGCACCGACATCGCAGCCAATGGGGTTCTTACATTCGAACTATTTCCTCTTCTACATGGTTCGTCAAATTATTTACTTTGCGTTTGTTTTTTCACTAATTCTCGCTGTTTCCTCCGTTTTGAGTGGTTGGTGCCGAGCGTTTTAATGTCACGTTAATGATTGTAAACACTAGAGCGAATGGATATTATCACAACTATCACGGAGGTTGGTGTGAACTCAAACACGGCTTCACTTCGCTTCTCTATAACATTATAATTACTATCTTTTTCTAGGTAGAATCTCATATACAGGGAAAGAAAAAAATCCCCTCAAGAACCGGTTTCATATTTGTTTCTACTCACTGGGTATGCGGACCCAGCACTTTCTTGTTCAATCACCTTTTTAGATTTGCACGCCGATATTGACTTCAGAACTAGGAGTGCTCCCGGACAATAAGCCCATTTATGGGTCACAATGGTGGTTCATGAACAATTTTTAATCCGTTAATCATAAAGAACTTTCAGAAGGGGTACTCTTAATTCACCGTTTTGATTTTTCTTTTAAGGAGCAGTTTCGCAGAGAAAACCGCATGAATCACTATTATGTTTCGTGCATGAATTCGTCATCTATACACGATCCTGCCGGCTCAGGTGCGATTCTAGTGCTACAGGTATTCTAATTTTGCCGGTTCTAGTAATCTCAAAGTGATTCAGTTTAACTTCTCCAGTTCAGTTCTGTCTGTACAACGATTAGCGTTACACCGACGTGGTCCGGTTTTGGCTCCTACCAGAACCATCTGCTCAAACAGAAAAAAAGAGCGAGGAGATCGACTGCAAAATAATCAGTTGAACAAATATCTAGAAGAGGAAGTATTTCGAATCTAGGAAGGCCATTGACTGATCATCTTAGTATATTGACATTTGGTAACTCTTCTAAAGATTGAACCCTGGGCCCAATACCTCTGAGTTACTGGGAAAATCCTCCCAGCATATTCCAACATTTTGGACTAAGATGTTTTGGAGCGGCCGCTGTTAGTTCAACTAATCGCCAAAATCTATCACTAACTGCTCCGTCATCCTCGAGCAGTTGACTAAGGTCCGTGGTCGTCAGGAAGACGGTATTCAGTGTTGTTTTGCCTTCCTAGTTTTTTGTCGATTTTTTCATTACGCTCAAAGTGATTTGCAGCTAATATGATGCATTCCTTAATCGAAATACATACAGAATGTTCGAGCTTCAGTGGTTCCTCATCCTTGATTCGTGCCATCGCCTGGCTCGTTACCATACCTGACTGAATGAGACCTTTTGTGGTTCTGTGCCTCTCCGAGTTTTAAAGTCATGGTTGCTGTTTACCCCCCCCCCTGTGTCGCTGCCCATGGTGGCTAAGGGGCACACCCCTTCCTCTAAACCCATGAGTCTAGCGTATCATAAACAAAAAAATTACGGAATGACTCTCCCTTGTATGGTTTGGTATGAAGTTTTCGAGTGCGCTGCTGCAAAATGCCCTTTGCGACGCTTCGGATGTGCAAATGCGCGGTGAACGTTTGTGTTCAAACTCCCCTAGTTGTTATTCCTGTCTTTTCTGCACTGTTATAGTTTAGGTGCCACCCTAAAAAAGTGCGGACAAAAACAGCTTACTGCTTCTCACATTTGACTGTCTCGTTTCTACTCGCACTCCAATTTTTTGGTTCCCATTTCCGACAGCGACGAGAAACTCGCAAGCACTTGACTCATCGTGGTGATCAGATGTCTATTCGCGATGCCAAAGGAACCGTTTGCGGTGCGGTAAGCATTATTTTTTTCCGACCAGTTGCAGCGCTTGTTTATGCGTGTTTTTCAGCTCTCAATGCGGTGTACATGCGATAGGCAGGACAGATTCCGAGTGATGAAAATGTTGTTCACACCATGCGGCCTCCGGTCTTGTGGTTCATTCCTCTTACCACATAATTATTTTAATTACACAAAAATTATCTCATTCTTTCTAGAATTTTATTATTGCTGTCAAGAACGATTGAAAATTCGCCAGGAGTGGTCAAGTGAATTAGGTGGCTATGGGAAGGCATGCTCTTCCCAATACACTCAAGAGTAAAATGTGTCATTAGAAAAATGATACCAGTCGATTATTTATTGATTCATCGGAGAATAATAAAATCCTCGCCTATAGTTCGGAGGGTGTCAACATCCGCCGATGAACCATTTGGTCTTTCAGGTTTCCAACCTTGCGTTTCTTGGTCTTCTCCTGATATGCGAAGAAGGCATAAGGTGAACGCCATACCTAGTTTTACCGATGATGCGATCTCGAATGCTTGTTTACACAAGGAAATAAGTAATAGTCCACGGGGTGATTTTATCCATATCAGATGGCTTTCTATTAATCGTTGTCCACATTCCGGTCAACCGCATCTTTATTGACGTTGCTAAGATAAGCGTCAAGTAAGTTGAGAAACTACGACATATATGATAGCAATGAATAAAGCGCTAGCCTTATATCCATTTGGAACGTACACGTATGGGGAAGTTTGAACAAAAGAGCACCGGGTACGCATACCTGACGAGCGACAATTATCGCAAAGCTAGTCGTGTGCTTCCGAGGAAACTTTGTCCATCCATTCAAAGGTTACTCACACTATATATATATATATATATATATATATATATATATATATATATATATATATATATATATATATATCAAGGGAGAGATTCACCTCGTTCCATCGGAATCATGGCGAAAGAACTATAATGAGGCTAAGAAAGAAAGATTTTTGTGTAGAATTTCTACCACATGTCAGTTCTTCCACATCACCGATTATCCTCTGTGGTTCGTTATACCCAGTCCAGAGTCAGCCTGCTTATGCGTGGGTGCACCTGCAGCCTTTACACGATCTCGCACAATTTGCTACGCAACCAAAGAGCCCGTGGCCAATTGAATGGTTCATGTGTCTCTTCTGGCAAATTTCGCCGGAGCACTGGAACAGCACAAGAGGCAGTGGCCTTATTTAGGTGACGATCTACGCTCCAAACCACAGTATCGCCAGTGGAGTCTCGTGATATATTTTTGGCGAGAACGTTCGTCAAGCAAAAATCCACCCAGCCCTCAACACCGCCGCTGTTTATCAGCGACCGCCTGTTCAGCGAGTCTGGATCCATCCCATTCAGGACTAACCCCACTCAAATTCCCACCTAGGACTCGAAACGGAACTGTAAAATACTGTTACACTTTTGTCTTCGGTTTTCCTACAGTGGTTCGGTCCACCTTCTAATGACAACTATCCATAATCTTTCCATCATCTAAGAAAACGAGGTGTAACCACGTAGTTAATTTTATCTCATGCATTTCACCGAGGGGAAATAGCAGCCGCGTTAGTTAAGAAGGTGACATGTACGAGTAATGGTCACTTCTCGATATATTTGACACACGCTATCTGCATAAGATGATAATTAAACGAGAAGCAATTAAAATTGCCATCTATGAAGCCAGTTTACTATGTTCAGTATCCAGAAACCGAGACAGTTGATTTGCATCATCTGTGGTTATGATAACCGATGGCACTTCTGCAGTCAGCACAAGCATTATGTTGATTCCGTCCCTCATTCATTTGTTTTCGTTTTTCAATCTCAAGATCTTCCTACATGGACTTCATAACCGGTTGACATTTGTACCCCATCGGCTATCGACATTCGCATGTCAGTTTGAGATTGCACGCAAACACGTTACTTACGCATTTTACGGTTCATGTTGTATCCATCGCGTTATTCGCACCATCGGCGCACACATACATGGCCACGCTATTTACGTGCTTGATCCCATTCATTCTTATTTGTTGACCCCATGTTTCTCCGTCTCCCAGTCGGTTCACTGACTGCACTAACACATTTGGGTTGCTGGTTTTCACGCAGGTAGCCCGAGTTCGAATTCCGGCGCGAGAGTAAGCTGACCGGTGGTGGTCATACAGATTAGGTCGTGCCGTTTGCACGTGGAGGTCCCAGTGTCAGTCAGCTTCCCCACTAGGCAGCCCCACGTTGGCTTCGTTCCCCTTTCTGAAGAACGATGTACACTGTTATTTCATTAATGGAGGAAGTAAAAAGATAGACGATATAATCCTTATGGTGCAGATCTCAGATGATGCATACCTCGTCTTGAGCCTTGTTGGTCGTTTCAATTTGCTAATTCGGCGTGTTGCCGATCCAAATGTTTCATTTCGACTGCAGGCTTACCCACTGCTAACGACTTTTTTCTGCATTATTTTGCGTCATTCGAATTCGAAATGACGTCAGTAAATTTAAGATTTCCACTTTTTACGGGCCTTCTTTGGACACCTGTGATTTACGGATGTTGAAATCGGGCCGAGATATATTATTAACAGTTTCCAGTCGATAGCATTTCTTCCAGTTCTTGGCCGACTCGTTTTTGTCCCTGAGAAACAGCCTGAAACGGGAGTGGAACGA
>LUCM01003973.1:0-24405 GCA_008360955.1 Fasciolopsis buskii
CCCATAATCCCATAATTTGTGGGAAAAAGTCGACATCGGTTGTGTTGCAGTTACATGAAGCTTAACGTCCATAAAACCAAAGGTTTGGGATTTCCACTAGTAAACAGACACATCATGATAATCATGAACAATCCTCAGTCATCGGAATCTAACTCTGAATTCCAAAATACAAATTAGCCTATTGTTGAAATTTCGATTCTTCCGAAATTCGATTCCGTCCGCGACCTGTGCTGATCTCAGTCACTCTAGCTTGGCGCATATGACCGTTGAAACGTGACTTTGACGTTCATTCTAACCCTGGATTAATTCGCTCAATAACCGCTACCAACTTGGCCACATGGTTGGCATCATTTGTCTTGACATTTACATGATAATCGTCAAGTCTCCTCATTGATATTGCAGTTACTGACGAAGTTGGTGAATCAATGTGGGTCAATTAACTAGGAATTTTCGTCACGTCCTTTAAATGTAGAACGGGTGCACAGAATGAAAAGTTATTGTTCAATCACCAACTGAAATTCGGTTCAACAAACTCAACAATAAATTTCTTCGCACACGAGTAACAGAACAATGTTCGTGAGCTCAGGAAATTTCGCCAGAAATTCTGTCAAGTTGAATACAAGAGGAGATATTTCCAGGCATATTTTGGCGAACTTAATCAGAAGTGTGATGCTTTCACGGGGCGGACCAAGTAAAGGATCGTTGAAATCGACTGGACGCACACGAGTATTCTACAAATTCATCCCGATATAACAAGTATTCTAAGCGTGGTCCTTTTCCAAGCTCATTCAAATTATTTCGTTACTGTTTGACTCTTGGAACTATCCCTGACTTCTGGAGGCTTAGGCACAAAATTCCGGTTCACGAGAAGACACGATCAATCTTCGTTCCACAGTCGGTATCTTCATGGTGGACAGTTTATTAACCGGAGTCATGTGATGAAATTCTTCCAACCAATTCATGTATCTGAGCCTAACCGATTCACCTCCGTCGTTATATGTTAACCCAGTGCGAGTGTTAGACAACTGGTGAATATTCACTCATTCGAAATTGAACCACATTTCCACGCAGCATTCCAAACCCTCGTGAACTACAAAGTATCACGTTTTGTGAAGCTGTATCGCACATGCACAGGCTTATTCAACGCAAACGAGTTTCGACCAATAAGGAATAAATCACTCACCATACCATTTTGCAGGCAGTTCTTCAAAAGCACACCTGCACATGAATCTTGGAGAGTTGGAATTGGTCATGTACGACTTTGGGTGACACAAGATCATTCCAGTCTGAATGTGAATAAACGACCTATTAAACGTTGTCATCCATTCTGGCAGCTTGGGTCCGTCCAAAGTAGCCATTGTGTAGTGTGAGAGACAAGGGTCTGGAACACAACCGACGAAAATGACCTGCGGTAAACTCAAAAGGTGAAAAAAATTTCTACTCTTATCTCCCAGTGTGAGCTATCGGATAAACTTGAAATCGCCAGTAAAACAGACTGTTCGTCAAACGCAATCTCTTATTTGGAGCATTTATTCGTCTATCCTGGGTACTGTAGACTGCATTCATCAAAACCAACTAAAACGTCCTACTCTCCTCGATGAAATGCTCACTGTCATTTATCACGTCGACCGGTTTTCCGTAAAATTCAATCCATGAATCATTCAACGAATGCCAGTTGTTCTGAAGAGATGAATATCTGCACGACCAACATTCGTCAATATGTACTGAGCGGGTTTGCGAAGATGTTGCCACCCGAGTGATAGATCAATGTAAACCAACAGTATAGATCACAGTTTAACAGTCTGTAATTAACTATGGATTACTCAGCTTAGTTACATTCCCAGATTTCATACTCACCATATCGATGGGAATCCTGCTCGTGCCAATTTCCGAACAGGTGCACGGCATCTGTCGCGATTCGGTGTTTAATCACCGGGTCCAGGGGAATGATGAGCAAGCCGCTGGCCAGAATTGGTCTGTTGAATACGCAGCTGTATGTGTGATTATAGTGTAAGGCAAACGGTACCTGAAAATCAGAAAAATAAAAACTTAGAATGAATTAACCCGACCATCATGAGATGGAAAATTCAACCTCACTGACGATGATATTCGTTAGTTTGGTGGTTTTGTGAATTCTATGCGGATGTAGCCGAGTTTGTTTGCTTTTCAGTCTTGCTAATTCCTTAGATTCGCTTGTAAATTGTAAACGTTTCGTCACCAGTTGATATGACATGCTCTATGCTCATGCGTAGTTGCAAGCGCTTTCCTCCGCATAATGATTTGTTGTTAGTGCATGAGGGAGATTGCGGATGTCATGTGTTCTTCAAATCTGTCTACTAGCAGACATATCAAATCAAGTTGTCTTTACATTTGGCTAGAGAAGAGACATTCTGTTGTCGAACCAGGCTGGTAGTCAGAGTGTGTGTCTGATTTTATATACTTAGTCAACTGGGAACCGAATCACCAAGCGTTCACATGCTAGTAATGAACACAAAGATATACATCCGAAAGAGTCTAACTACTTAGTCCGAACTTCAGTATTCCAAGGTCACATGTCAACTCTGTCGGGGAACAAGTAGAAAAGACAAGTCTGGTTACGAATCCAAAGTGATCGAGGTGACCAATCATCAAAGATAAAATGAGGCGATGAATGCCCAGTGGGCTGAATCCCTACTCCAACGTGATCGATTCCGAAGTCAACACAATCACAATTTGGTCAGCTAACCACATCACATAACATTCAATCAAATTACCTGATCAACGGGTGTGAAAGATCGACCGTCCCTGGTCATTGAGACATGGACTTTGAACGACGATTCATCGGTCGTGGTCAGGTTGAGCCGAAGGTAGTAGAATCTACACATTCTGCCCATAGAAAGTGTAATGTATGGCATTTTGGGTGACTCGCCCAGTTTCAAGCTTTCGGTCAACTCGCGATGTTTAACCTGCGGTTGGTAATCCGTTCTCCATGTTGTGACCCGGCAATCTTTCGCCTTCACTGGCATTGGAACAATGAGGTTTTGGTAGGCATCTATTTGGAAGGGAATTATTGTTATCTGTGAGGTTGTCAAGTTTGCTGATCATGTGGGAAACGATAAAACCGTGCGATTCATGCGCATGCACAATGCACAACCTCAGATAATTAATTACTTCAGCTCTGGTATTAAATGTATCCCTAAATGTCCTTGCTTTGTTTTGGATATAATTACAAAGAACAATTTTTCATTTGAAGCAGTTTGCTTGCATTGATTCCCACCAATGAAACAAATTAGAACAAAGTGTTTGATATCATGAGATAACCGAAAACGCCAGAATATCTTACCGCGTGCTGTATGCAATACAACGTTGGTAGTGGTAATTGCATAAACATGATCATTTCCTCGCAGTCGGCTGCCAAGTTTGCACATGATTTCGAGTGTGAATGAAATCAGCCGAAGCTTGACACCCTGGTGTAGATCGATTTTATTTGCGAAGTAAACATCACTTGTCAGTGTCAAATTGCCTCCAAAAAGCAGTCCTTTTGTCTGAAACGAGTTGGGATTTGTGGAAGATAGAAACAGTTTGAAACAAATATTTGACCGACAGCCAATGGACCAAATTCCACAACTCACCCGAATAACTTTAAGACGGAGGTCGCCAGTCACGTTGCTATTCGTTTCATTTCCATTCACAAGAACAGTGACATGATTAACCCAAGGTCCATTATGTAGGATCAGCACCATCGAGTCACACTCTCGATTTGATTTTTCGGAGTGGGTGATGAATGCATTCAAATGAACCACATCCCTGAAATGAACGATGGAGTTCGACAAGTGACAGTGTTCCTAGCTGAAATGACGTGGAATGTAATCAATTTTGCATGCATGTCGAATAATTAATAGAAATGCAAATTTTTTTTAGCAGTAGGAGATTGAATGTTTTTATGAAATAATTCACCATGTGATATCATCGCCCAACTCACCATTAAGAAACCATGGAAGCACTGTACAGCTGTTTCATCCTTGTTAGGAATCATGAGCAGTGCATATCCACCGCGACCGAACTGGGAAGCGAACCCGGGACGAACGATTGTGAGTCGAACGCCTTAGCCATTACGCTACCGGGCAGGTTCTGAACGGTTCGTTGAACTTCACCACATGATGTTGCACCTATCCGTCACTGATTTGCACGGTTACTGTCCGTTAGCTCACGGTGATCGACTCCTACTGATGGATGACTTCTCTGCAGGTAGCCTAAGTACGAAGAAGGCTTTGGATATGACCTGCAGAGCTTGATTACTTGGTCGATCGCTGTGAGCTAACGGACAGTAACCGTGCAATCCAGTGACGGATAGGTGCAACATCATGTGGTGAAGTTCAACAAACCGTTCAGAACCTGCCCGGTAGCGTAATGGCTAAGGCGTTCGACTCAGAATTATTCGTCCCGGGTTCGCTTCCCAGTTCGGGTGCTTGGTGGATATGCACTGCTGATCATTCCTAACAAGAATGAAACAGCTGTACAGTGCTTCCATGGTTTCTTAATGGTGAGTTGGGCGATGATATCAAATGGTGAATTATTTCATGAAATGCAAGTTTTTTAAACACTAGTTTTCTGAACTGATTGGCAGATCACGAGAACAAGAAAGTAGATCATAGAAAAATTAGAGTAGAAAGAGAATGTATAATGATTTATTAGTGCACGGAAAATGTTTCGCTTGTATGAAATACAAAAGGACATGTCAATAAGACAGAAAGCAAACTTCGGAGTCTATGGTTAACAGATTTGACCAAGCTTAAATATATCGGATTAAAAGTTGAACTGCGTGCTATGAAACCGCGGGGAATGTTTCTCTTTCTAAATGCAAGCACGAACGGCATTTTGCACATAAAACCTTGAGAGGGACAGTGATTAATATTCGATGAATCATCAACTAAGTCCCAGCTTACCCGGGATACACGTCAGAACAGTTTGCTTGCATTGGCCTATCAAGAGCAACGTTTTCCTCCTCCGCTTTTCGTTCCACGATCATTTCGATTACCGTTGATTTGCTCTCACCATCTAGTAAACCAGTCGCGGTTAGACCAACCACACTCCCGTTTGTCATCTCAACACAATCTGCGAGTCTGGCAGCAAGTGCGATGTAAATAATACTTTCCGAATAACCTGTGAGAATTAGGCACAAAAGAAAGTTCAACAATGTCGAACACGATTATTTGCACAATTGGGGTGGATGGTGCTGCTGCACAGAACAACGCTTTAGGATTTCTCGTCTAATTTTCTGTGTGAAATTTTTAGAATATGTCAATAGGATTTCTAATAATCCTAGGAACAATGCAGGAGAAGTTCGTTAGTTTTTTCTGGCACCACGATTTATTGCTCACTGAACTACTTAGGCGGTTCTGCTTCGTGTCAGATAATCGGCACTACAAAAGAAGCACCAATGATTATGATGCTTATTTAAAACCTTACATTGTTTTCATAAAACGTAATTTCACGAAAACCTTTGCGATTTACTCGTACTGCTGGTGTTGGTTAATGAACAATGGTGATTGATAGATTTGCTAGCTATGAGCAGCTAGCTCACTGATTATCAAAACTGGAAATAATCAAAGTTACCCAAGCGTTCGATATCCAGGCACTGCCCTTGAAATCTGTAGGTTTGTCCTTCAGTAAAGTGACAGGTTTGAATCATTTCATGCGGTGCCATAAAGTATTTATCTTCTCCTGCTGTCCTCCAGATGCCAACAGCGCACTTCGCTTTCACCGATGAAGAACACATATCACACTCTGCGAACATCGTTAAATTCTTCGGTGACCGATTGAGTGGAAGTTTCATTATGATATACACTTTTACTTGCTTGTTCAACGAGACAGGCAGAGGGTCATCATTTCCGAAAAGTAGAAACTAGTACAAAATGAAAATCACATCATCGCAACGTTGTCTGTTAGACATTTAATCAAGAGACAAAGATGAAGAAGAAATATGATAAAACGTTACTAGAACATTATTGCACATTCAAAAATGTTCTAAGTTGACTCGTCCCAAATGATGTTTACGAAAATTGCGTTTAAATCGATTTGCTGTGTGTGACACATAGGGATTTTAGCAGCTCTCACTTTTGATCACTCTTCCATCATCTGCTTGATGATCGCAGCTGGTGATATCTGACTTTCTGTCGCAATCGGGAAATTCGTTCAGATTTTGTATTTTGATCTCGAAAGGTGTTTCTCACAAACCACGTCTTAATAATTCGGCTACTACTCGACAGTTTATTCGAGATATTTGTGACTAAATGAAGAAGATTCTCCCGGATTCTTGTCCGCTATCAAATCAATTTGTTCCGTGAATTGTCTTTTACTTTAAATCAACGCTGGTTTTTCTTGCTAACATCCGCAGCGATACTACTGATATCGGCAGTAACTTATCCAATCGGGAGACTTTCGTGGATTACGGCCGAATTCCCGAAGCATCGTCCCACAAGAGCCAGAGAAGAATGGAAATATTAACTTGTGGTTAATTTCGGCATAGCAAATTGTCCAGGAGCAGTGTTCCATAAATATCCCGGGAGCAAAACAGGAACAAAGTTAACGTAGTTTGTGATTGTTATTCATTTTAAGAAATGTGAATCCACGAAGCAGCAAAATCACAAATTCAAGCAAATAACTCATTGACCAAACGGAAATTCACGGAGAATAGGATATGTTCGCGAGATAGTTTCACCATGAGGGACCTGTTCGCTGAAGCTAATTGCAAATGGATTAGAACAGGAAAAGTTTCAGAGTGTTCGGAAATCATTTGAGACAGTGAACATAATACCACGGCAAAATAGAACCGACAGATGTAGGTAGAATTTGAATGGCTGCCGTTCGATCCGAGATACTCACCTCATCAACCAATCGCTTGTACCTTTTGAGTTTCGTCCCATCGTTAGTCTTGATCAAATGGAGACGATGTCTAGACTGTTCCAAAAGATAAGAGTTGGTTGTGGTGACACAGTCAACCATTGCGATAGGGTTTGGTCCGGTAATTGTCGTGTTAACCAAAATTTCAATCTGTGAGGAGAAGAAGGTTGGCAGTTCAAAATCTGTCGAGTTCCGTGAAAGTAACATTGTTCGAAAAATGCCCAATCATTAACCAATTGTCTTACCCTTTGGATGTTTTACTTGTGTTTTTCTATTGTTTTTTCGTTGCTTATTTAACTGTTGCTCAGTACCGTTACGTCTGTATGGTTCAATGGGCGCTAGCGTAGGTAAGTGCGCTAATTACTTATGCATTTAATTGAAATTGAACTCCGGTCTTGTCAAGTTTAATTGCAGTTTGAATTAGACGAAAACCGGTGGCTGGTTCACGTTAATATGATGAACCCGGATAAGTAATGCATTTTCATAGCTGCCATTTTCAATAGATCTCATACGACAGAATCCAGAGTTAATACTTAGTACGTTGATAATGAGGTCGAGATCACGTCACTATGAATGACCGACTCGGTAATCTATCAGTTCATTGGACAGGAACATTTAGCTGACACATGTGTGGGCGTGCACCGATGAAGTTGATAGATGGATCAGTTTCAAACATGTCATTTTTCGCCCAACAATATTAATAAGGGATTGTAGTTGTAAAGTAAATCACTTCCTACTAATGATCAATGCGTTATTTCCGAATGGAAATGGTGGACATCCTTGGCAAATTCCACGTGGTGTCCTTCATCGTCATGGGAGAATAATTCAGCACTTTTCCGAAGTAGATTCCGTACAGCCTACGAAATTCGTTGTGCTTGCGGTCATCGTTCCTCCTGGTATCTCTTCCAAATCACAGCCGGTTGTGTACATCACTGTAGTACTTCCCCACGTGGTGCTGGCTCTATGCAGTGCTTTGATAGATTTTGCTGATACGGCGGCTGCTTACGCTTCTGACATATAATTTCCTTCCCCGGTAACACCACTTAACTCTCGACTAAGAAACCGTGCAAGCACTGTTTAGCTGTTTATTCCTTGTTTATGAATATCAGCAGTGCATATCCACCTCGTCCTAACTTGGATGTGAACCCGGGACGAAAGAATTTTGAGTCGAACGCCCTACTCATTACGCTTCCAGGCAGGCTTCAACACAATTTCATATGCAAGGATGTTTAATCTCTTACTGCTAACACACCAAAATGAAAATGTTGTGGAAAATATGTTTTTAATCGCCCAAATTATTGTTGTGATGCCCTAGCAACCAATGTGTTCAAAATAAGGGAAATTGACTCCGTTGTATCTAGAGCATAAAATTTCCGGTGAGTATTGTGTGGGATCCGCGTTTTCCATGCTAGGCGGACTGTCGTCTGGACTGCATCTGCTACGCACAAACTCAGGTCATCCAGTCACCTTGACACGTGGGAAACACCAGACTGGAATGTTGCGTTTATTTGAGCCAACCACCGGTGTATATTCTGTATCGTTGCCAACGTTTGAACCCAGGCTTTCCAACTGGAGGGCGTGTGTTGCCACTGTAGGGAAATGTGGTGTCCCAATGGCAATGTGGCGCAAATATAATATGTCAATCCCATCCACACTACTGGCAAGTGATTGCGAGCTATTGGCATAAAAATTCACGAGGCATGCGAGTGTGGAGATGGACCGTTTCGGTGAAGAAGACCTGAATTGGGATTCGACTTGAGTTGACGGGACAATCGCCGGAGTTGCTTCGAGGCTGTCTTGCATTGCTGTATTGCACTTATCCGGGTTTGATTTCCAGGCACGTTATCCACAAGCTCTCTCGCAGGTAGGTGATCGTCACCTGCAACCTTTTAGCGATTTTCGCCTAATAGCCTGGCGGAGATAAACGGTGTTACTTTCTTCTTCTAGAGTCCTTTGACTGGCTTTGAATATCGGACTGTTGCGAAGATTCTAAATTCAAGCCTATTCTTTTCAACCATGGATTTGAAGGTTCACGAATGTGAGGGTCCCACGTTTATTGTTGACATTTTATTTCGGTCTCAACTTCATGATACAATGGGTTGCGTAGGACTTGAATGTGAAAAATGCAAGTTCTTAAATTAGAACCAACTACATTTTTATATTCCTAATGTTGTATATCGGTTAACCCATCAAGTGCACTGCACACAACCGTCACATCTGGATTATGTGATTCGCATTTGCTCTGCGGTGATACTGGCCAAAATTCTGATGATAAATTTTCTTTACCCGGGCCCGTTTCTAAGTCGTGTCATCGTTGGCTGTTGCGGCCGCGGTGCCCGAGAGTATTTGTATATGAGTATTTAGTGAGAGTAGCTAACATGGTGCAATCATTCTGATGTTGTCTTCAAAATGTCTGGTTAAATCTTGAATTGGGCGTTTTGTCGTACTTCGTTTACCCCTTGGTCAAATCTGTTTTGAGACTCTGAGATTGTGCTTATTATTTCAGCTAGTTTCAGCACTCATCTTAACATGTAGATTAGTGAAAGCTTATTGTCGGTAGAAGTGTCTTTGTTTCAGTAGAACTGAAACCTGCATGAGTTCTTCTCGCTTATTGTTGCTATTTTTGCTATATAGTTATTGTGATTTCTGCCATGTTATCGACTGAATCATAAATAACATTTCGAGATACACATCTCAAACTCAGCACTATTTTCAACAGCTTTTCTTTTTTCGCGGTCAAGAACCCTTTGATAAACAATATCAACTTCCGAAGTCTTTCATCAGTTCTTCATTTTTCTCCATTGAATCGCTCACTACATTTTCACTGACCTCTACTAAGCACATAGCCATAGTTTGCCTCCTCCCAGTGAAATTCGTTTGGAGACAGACATCCAGATATCGGCCTTCCTTCTTAGCTTTAAATTGTGAGTTGCAGTATTGTGCACCCCATCCGATGCAAGTTGATGGCTAACGGCTCGCACATGTACGGGACTCGGGCTGATGCATAAATGTTGAATTGTTGAAGCAAATGAGAAGTCTGACATCTCTTGAGGTATACCGGGTCAGGTTGAATAGATTAAAGTGAGAGCACCACGATATATATTCTACATGACTCATTTTCCACTTGCAGTAATTAATGATAACTTGCAAATAGCATATGCACGTCAGGCATTTGATCTAAAACATGACTCAGTTATTCTGAACAATCTGATATGTTAGCGGACTGGTTATAAATACCCAATAGTATTTGGACGTTTCTTATTCAACTTATTTACATGAGCGTCCACTGGATATTATTTCGAAAAGTTTCGAAAGCTTTTATGTCGCCTCTCCGACTGCTCCTGGACAAGACATATTTGCAGACACCAGACAATTGCAGTTCATTTCTTCCTCATGAAATTGTAATTCAAGGCGCTTCAGCTGTTTAGCTCATCAAACCATCGATTTCTACTCCACTTAGTAAGAATAAAAGCTTATAAGCTGGAACCAACAGAGGTATCATGTGAATGTTTCCCCGTAAGCCTTGAGCACAAATACCACGCGACAATGTGAACACAGGTCATTTAATATTTCACCAATGAAGAATCCACATTATCGGTGCTTAGAATGAAATGACATTACTGGAAGACGTCGGTAGCACAGTGTATTTTTATCATACCAGATTCGAATTACTTCTGGACTTCTACTCTTTTCGGCATCGGCTCTTATGAAGAATGACTTGATCGCAGCAGACCCAACTAGATAGTCGATATCATACTGCTTCTCTAATCGGAAAATTTGCCAGCATATCTCAAACAGGCTTCTTTCCCCTAACAATAGCATTCACATTCGAAAATTGATCCGACCAAATTGAAACATTTTGGAGGCTGTTTGCTCAACACAAGATCCTAGACATATGCACAATATGAATAATATCACATCAATTCGTCAATAAACTACAAGCAATTGTTATTATTGCATCTGAAATTGGCTGACCAATCTCGAGCATTAGGTTTCAATATGTCTGAAACCCATATACTTATCGATCAGTCGCCATGAGTGATGTCACATTTTTTATTTCAATTTTACTGACTCACCTCGCTGTCAGCACCTCCCGTTCCACAAACATTCCCAATATCCAAATCCATGGCGTTTTCTTCATGTCGCGAATGTCTGAAATTTAACCATTTTGATAAACTGTCATCATGGTGAACTTGTAATTTTAAAGTTGCGTTTAAGCAAATATCTTGTTCTGATATTCGGTAGACAGTACCGTTTGCCCTGTTCTTCTTTCATTCTGATAAAGGAGGCCAAAATCGATACCCCTCGTGTCGAGGCACGAAATTGGCATAGGTTATGCAATCTTCACATCAATATGCTAGAAATACTCAAGAGTAGAAATAAGGCAAGCGATCCTAATCCACCGATTTTCAACAAGAAATTAGGCAGAATAAACAAGCAAACGCAATAAGACCATAAGCAACTTACTGTTTTCTAATTGGACCGTCCATGCACCCAAGGCCGGTTCCCAGTTTCCCTAAAGCCATAGAATGTAGATGCATATTGTCGGTTCCGTTACAGGATACACGGACGTGTTGAATGCACCCGAACCGAGTCAGTCTGATGTGGTATCGCATTTGAGCTTCTGAAGCATCTTGGTACGATGAGCGCTCCACGTCTTCTTCCTTGATGTCTTCCCAGAAATTAAATGTACTGTCCTATTACCAGAACAGTGCGAGTCGTCACAAATCGTGCATTAGATTTCGAAAACATTGACGTGTAGCGTTTTCAAGCAAAATGTAATGTTTTAAGTGCACGATTTACAAAAGTGAACCGAATGCTTGCACATCTTATTTCTGCCTCAACGAAATGTTGCTGGCAAAAGAGTGCAGTACAGTATTTGGGAAATGTGATTATTATTTGTGAAATAAAATAATATCTCGTTTGCTAGGGGGCCAGTCTGAGGAGAACGTTTTGGGCTGCATTCAACCGATGAATAGCAACTGCCTGCATTTTTCGTATAATCGCTCTGTGGATCCGTCACATAAGATACAGGTCCAATTCGCCATCAGATTTTGCAGTCAGATTTGGTGGCATATCAGTTCAGTTTCACTCCGACTTCTTGTTGAATGTCCCATTTGTATCAATTACGGAGTCACAAATGCACTTACCCGTAAGCGAATGATCCCCAAAACATTTTCATTCAGCTTCGTAGTGCATAGTATTCTTCAGTCTATTTCCACGACCAAACCATCAGTCTAACCATAAAAGGACAATATATGGGTGTCTATGCATTTACACGGGTAATATGGTCGGGTTTTCAAGTTTAGATTAACCGTCTTGAAATCGTTTAAAATGTATGTTGACAATTCCCGTGGGTGTATGCTTCATGCATTCTGATATTGGTCAAACAAAGCTGAGCAATTCCTCTGGTCAGAAATTTCCATGCAGGAACTCCCAACAACATGGAGTTCGGTTTTGGTAACATTTTCTGTTGAATGACCGGTGACACATTTCAGTTGAAAGAGGGAATTAACAAAATGAACCTATTTTCAAACTGAAATGGAGTTAGTACCACGAATAGTGCTTTCATACAAGTAGACATAATTGATCAATGTGCCAGCGAGTTGTTGCGACATCGGACAGATTTGAAAAACTAATAGACCCACCTGAACCATAGACGTTTGATATATGGTGCTCCATCCCCGGGCAGCATCCCACAAGTCGGACAGGAAGTGGCATGTCACATGCACTCGGACGATGGCATTTGCCCGTTCTTTCACCGACCCCCAACCAGTTTCTGCGTGGACGACAACTTCGAAAGAGATTGGCGGTAGTGAGTTGACCAATCTCACTCGTCCTGTACCGTGATCGACGCTAATACGAACAACGGACGACAGCTGATCTTCTACTGTATATCGAATCTTGCCATCCGAATGTGCACCAGTTATCTCAACGTAACCTAATTCCTTCTGGTCCTTTGTTATACCGTGTGTTACGGTGAAGTCATAGACTGGTTTTGTAAAGGAAATAGACTGGGCGGCTAATTAGGGGTTGAAAGGCACAACTATTTTGTGTCAGGATTGAAGGCAGGTTGAATTACGCGTGATAATATTGTCATGAATGAAAATAGCTTAAAATATCCTATTTCTGCTTATCAAACTAGCAAATGTTGTGCATTTGATTGGCAGAGTCTGGTGGTCGGAATCGAAAGCGAGGCATGTATCAATAAAACTGCCAGTTACTGAATTGATGAGGATAATCATAGGCCACAAGTAGCCCAATTCCAGTGTCGAAACTTCCTCACAAAACCAATGTGGACGCTTAATTAAATGTATTGCGGATGAGCTCCGTTAAACCGTGATGTTACTCTGCTGACAAATAATTAGCAATGTAATTATCCACTCGTGTTTCGGAGTAGAGCATGACAGTGGGAACATAATCACTGTCGAACTTCGAAATATTTATTGAATAATGGCATTTTTGTTAATTCGAAGGGAACCGTGAAATGTTTGACATTATGAGACTAAATTTCTGCAACGGTTTTTATTACAAGTGGAAATTCCGACTTTCTAAAGAGCGTCGTTGATTTTTCATTTTCAAATCGAACGGAATATTTGCCCAATGGGTTCACTCTCTATAGCGAAAGCAAGTTGAGTGTTAATGGCAAACGTTGTTGAAGATAAATACAAATAATTACGCGGTTCCCGGGAAGCGGCCAAATTTAACTTTTTTTACTGAATAGACTAACGAAAATGTGGACATTTTGATTTTACCAACAAGCTTGCATTTGTGTGTATTTTGTTGTAATGATCGACTGAATGTTCGGTGAGTGCACCATGGCCGAGACATATCCGTAACTTGCGGGTTGCAACCGTACGAATGAAATCAGACTCAGAACAGGTTGATGATTGCCAAATGTCACTTACTTATTGGAAAACCTGTTGTCGACAACCGGAAAAGTGCTCTTCGGACAGAACACTGGATGGCCACCTGTTTCTCGTTTAAAACGTTTGAAATGGTAGTAAGAAAACCATGATTCATTACTGGTTTCGAGCAGTATCAATATGATCTACAAACTCTATTTTCAAAGACGAATACAAAAGTCTTGCGATCAACATTACTTTGGATTCAGAAGTCAGATCGGGAATGGTGAATAGGATGGGAATATTTTGGGCTGCTCCTTTGGGGACCCGGTGTTCAAAAAACCGAGTGAAGTTAGGGAGACTTGGGTAGGGCAACAGTACCACTGGCTTTTGGGTAGGTCGTCTTATTCACATCGCCTGATCACCTTTCACTGACGAACACGGAGGCCAACATCATTCGTATAGAATGTTTGATTTGTAGTGAAAGGTGTACGGTTTACAAGGTGAACTCCAGTTCATTCTCCAGAAATAGCTCATGCCAACTTATTCTCTATTGCTTTCAGGATTCATCATCATTAATCTCGATCACTGAAGCAGGGCATAAATCGTTTTTACTTCACTATATGTCGAGGTTCACGTACATGCACGCTTTCCTCTTACCGAACAACAATGGAAACATTTCACCACTTATGGGAAGTTCATCAGAAAAACGCTCGCAAATTATTGTAGAGTCAAGGAGGCTACGTAGTTTTTAAAAACAAATGTGATCTAATTATAATCAAAGCTCGTTCGTCCTCCATGGTTTATATTTCATCAAATTTCACAGGTCGATTGATGATATACAGCACATCTGCCATGTGAGTTCAACATGTCTGGATTTATCCAATGTCTCAAACATGAAACGCTTAAACTAGTTGACCGTCATCGTCCGCTGACCCCTGTGATCGATAATCTAGATTTTTTGGATACGATGTCTAGAACCAATCTTCTGTTAACAAAATAACAGCTAGGATTGCTTTATTGATGCGAACTCAACGCAGACTGCGATCCTAAATGGTGTTCGTCATATTGTCCGTATTTAAACAGCATGTTCCAAGTGAACGAATGAACCCTGTTGGTGATTTCTCTGCTGCTCGACTGAAGAATGCGAAATTTCATCAATTTGAAAATGTAAGTAGTAGAAAATGTCCAGTGGGATCAGTTAGACGAAAATGCGCATTCTCACTTGATAAAATCTAATACCATTTCAGTTAGGCAAATGCAATGCGATATAATATCTTGGTTGCTATATGAATGCTTGTTTCATTGGAGGAAATCTAATTGGAAAAATTGGAAACGTGGAGGTGACAGATTATACAGGTCAAACTCAAGCCAGGATAGGTGGATGAAGTGAAGCGAATTTGTCGCCGCGGACAGTGCAGAGCACAGTGAAGCTGCAACGTTTGCGTTGAATCATAATTGTCGAGTTCGCCTGGAGAAGGCATCGTTCGGAATCCGTGAATTCGTAGGCGCAGTACATAGCATATAAAGTAAACAAAGACTTGATTCCCTCCACACAAGATAACTTCGTCCATCATTTTTATCAGCCTAGGAGTAATATTGATTTTCAGTTAGGGAAAACATGTTTGCAACTTCTAAGTAAAAACTTTTGGGATACTGCATGAATGAAGACCCGACTTTAGTGGAATTATGGCAGTAGTTTAACTGTCAATTGCGAAATGTCTCCAATAGTCCACTTCTAGTTGTACTTTAGTCCAACATTTAGAGTTGGGCACCGAATTCCGGTCCGTTGGTAATATGACTGGCTGCTTCGAGGAGTTATTGGACGAAAGTTGGAACTTCGAAATTTTATGAAGTAAAACACTAAGTACGAGGAACGAGACGTGACAGTGGCATTCGCGATTCGAAAAAACAGAGTAGATCAAGCAAAATTGGAATTTTATCAAAAGCTGATGAGAAATTAATTGGCCGATTGAATGACTAACTTACCATTTGATATAATTTGGAGTATTGCCAAAATTTTCGCAGGCGAAACGTTCATGACTATTGACCTTCGAGGAAGTATTGCCGAGAGACACGGTTGTTCAAGTGTCCATTTACATCTTTATTTATATATCTTTCAAGTCACACGCCCAACACGAATTACGTACACCTTATGATGATTTGTCCGCTCAAACCTGAATGAGCCAATGGAAAGCAAGTACAACATCCCTTTGAACGAATACGAGTAAAATGGTGACAGATGCCCTGAGGGCTATTGGAGGAGAACAAGGGAGGAAGGGAAACTCAACAGATTTTCGCCACTTTAGTAAGATTCGCGGCGATAGGGGTTATGCATGTGTTGAGCAGCCAAGTCTCCCTTGTGCAGGCTGATGACAGGAAACAAAACGAAGCTCAAATGCACTCATACGTGAAACACACCCCGTAATGAACACTCAAATTTTCAGTGGTTCGTTTTGCATTATGACCAGTGTCTGGTTATTTGATGCTGTAGAAATTGTGACAAATAATGAAAGATGAATAATTTATAATAATTTTCGTCCAAGGGGAGCATCAGCCAATTTGCAGTAATTCATTTCCACTTATTCTGAAGTAACAAACCATAGCTGCGTTTCAATTCTATTGTAGTTTGGTCAGTTCAGAGTCAACTATATTACCTAGCTTCTGTAGTTAGTTACCAATTGCAGTAAATGAAATTCGAACTTTCACTACCATCAGAGTATTTCATCCAAAGATGACACAGAAGGCTAGGTGTGATACGTGTGGGAATATTGCCGTGAATGGAAATGTCATAAAATATCTTGTTTTCACCTAAATGACGAGGACATCATAAACGACGCTGAACAATGCTGATATCACAAACAACATAATTTCGCGTATTTTACTGGCCACATTCGAAAAATTGGCAGCTAAATGATTGTCTGGTTTAGCAGAGGCAAAACGGACAATTGTTACTTGTCAGACAAGGCGTCCACTGACGACAGTTAGAGTGGGAATTGTTTCTGATTTAGCTTCATAAGAGTAAATTTGACAACCGAACTTGTAAGTGCTGACGTGAAAACAATACAAGCGTTGAATTTCCATAACTCCACTCTTGGCTTTCGAGCACTATGATACACGCAACTCAACAAACTCACTGACACACCAAGAGGATGGAATAGTGCATAAACAAACCGAAATAACGAGAGTGAAACGGAAGGAAATTCGCTAAAAGGCAGGTATGGAGACAAATTCCCATGTGCTTTCTAGCTGTGCATCAAAGAGTCAGCCTTTTTTTCAATATGTTTCATCGTACTATAACTGACTTTGGACGTAAATGCGGAACTTGAGTACGGTTTGGATTGTGTCAAAAACGGGCCTTCACTATTAAATTCTAGCTAAGCTGTTCATTAACTCCCAAACGCGATCAAATTAGGCAATAATTATTCGAAAGTTCGTTCCCCAGCTCTATTCGTTAAGGATCGCCGCAGGAGGAGAAACACAGACAGAAATCAAAAGAGTTACCTGCGGCACACGGTGATCCTGTGTATGCTTGAAAGGTGTTAATAGCTGCAGTGGTGGGATGCTGAAATTCACTAATACGGACCCGAAAGTGATCAAATTACTTGTTTAGAAACGATTCTCGGATGGTAAATTTTAATTTTCCATTGTGAGTTTCCTATTGACCATAACAATCAATCATCTGGACTGCGTGACAGAAATCAGACTCGTCTGACAAATGACTCAGAATTCATTGCTCTGACCAAATTCAGAGAGAAAGCACAATCATATTTCATCCAAGTTAGCCATCGTCATTAGTGATTATGCACCACATTATAACAGGGGCTTAAAACTATCAAACAGCGCAGTCCCGTAGAAGTCGATTTGCACACGAGTAGTTGATATCCATCCTTCTAACATACATGCCTCGTTACAACATATTCATCTGTTTTGCTCAGCTCGATGGAACAGGAACGGGAGATATGCAGATTGATTTACCCATCAGTTCAAGGTTACTTGAGATTTAGAAACACCCGATTTTCTGGACAACTTCACATTTTTCCATGAAGGGGTGACATGCCACAACACCCCATTGTAAGCAGTATTTTATGGTCATCGCTTGATTAGTTAGTAACTGGCTGAGTATCTTCAATATTTGGAGAGCTACCTTAGACTGCTGAAACCTGACTTGATTGTTCCACAGGTGTTCCTCCGTTTGCTTCAAGATCATTTTCATACAGAGAGAGGTGAGCAGAACTAGGCTTGGAACGATCAAGAAATCTGTTCATTCAGGTGGAAAATGAAATACCACACCTAAATGGAAAGTTCCATTAGTCGAGTGTCAGGACAATCCGAATCTGCGAATTGTTCACGACCATTGAAAGTCCGGGCTTAAAGTAAACTCATTTGATGGCTCGTTCTACCAACAATCATACCCGAACGCAGTCAGTATTTCCAACATTTTACAGCAAATAATTTGCGTCCATTGTATGGACGATCATAAAGTCTCTTAATATATTCTAATTGATCTCCAGCAGGTCTGCGAAATTCCAGAACTCCAGCTATCGTCTATCAAGCGGCCCGAATGCTAGGAGGACATGCAGTCAAATAATTGCACACAGGTCAATAAAACACAAACGACCCGTTGTCAACCGCTTGGAAAGCACCAGCCATCTAATTTCCAAATCACGGAATCGCACTTACTTGAACAAATTATCGGAATATTTTCGAACTGAATCATTATGAGTTTGGACAGCCTGACCCACTCTAACCGACTCCATTTACATTCAGCTCTCTAAAATTCCTAGTTTTGCTGATGACTTTGTTCGTTGCATTCGGTTATTCTGAACTAATTTGCCGATAACGGAGTCCCGCTCCAACCGGAAGCTTTCTTGTTCTGCATCCTCTATCAACAAGTTTGAAAATGCTCATCGCCCTAACACACAGATGTTTGAGTAAAATGTATTCAAGGAAATAATACAATAACGGAAAATCAATAGCATGCAAGAGTACAAGCGCGATTGCTTGTACTTTAAGCATACATGACATACGGCATTCGCTTAACTGACATCAGTTCAGATCCATGTTTCGCAGCATCTCCAAACAGCGATATGTAACCTCTCTCGGACATGAACCACAATGGCAGAAAACACGATGCGATGCGAATGTCGAACACAACAATATCATAATTCTGCATCGAGTCATAATCTGACCGCCACGTCACCTCTTCTTGCCTACCCTACGAAGAGCAGTGAGTAGAAAATGGCTAGGGTTAGGCAATATGCGCCCAGGAACCCGGAAGTAATGCAGAAAAATTATCTCAGTCAGTGGACAATTGTCTAAATAGACCAGGGGACAAAATATACCTCGTCATTGATTACCCAATCTTCCAACTGGACTGGAGCAATAATTTTGAATATCAGCTGCCGACTATTGAAAGTTTCCGAGCATTTCCGATGCGGAGATTTCAGTTTTGTAACGGTAAGGAAGAATACTGAGAACCGTGGCACTGTACAACTCTTGCTTGCTCAGCAATTCATTATCGAGAAGATCGCAGAAGTTAGAAAATACTGTTTATTAGGCGAATGTCAAATAATTTGCTAGACTATTTGCCAGACCGGATAAGGCGTTTTGGATGACAGCATATGTGGGTGCTTGAATAAGATGAGATAGAGAGCGCCTGCTTGTGCTTCATTTAAGGCAACAAAAGATGGCTATATTTAGTCATGTGTTCCAACTAGACCAGAGGTACGATGATGCAACAATTTGCGGACCGTCGCACTTGTTAGACATTTCATACTACTACAAAGAATCCGTAATAAAGAACTATAAACAAAGTCAAAGACTCCCCGAATGTCTAAAGACGTAGTGATTGTTGGTCTCTAGATAGCAAAACTGCTCTCTGGTAAATTACAGCCACAAACCTAGACAGGTTATAACGTATACTTTTTAATTTGCATAGATTAACAGATTCTAGTAGCTTCGATGATTTTGTCAAAAGACAAAATCGCTGGGCATGCATTATTTATACAAGAAGACCATACTCGATTCCATCCATGACGAGATCTTGGTGAATAAACTCGAATTTCCCTAACCAGGTCAATTCCTCTATGTTTCTATTTAGTTGGGGATGATCATTGAACAAAGGCGCTCTATGATCTCTGTAGGCTTGAACTTTGTTGACGTCCGCCGCTTCAGAATGTGGTTCTGTTAAAGAAGCCCAAGGGACGTGTGCCGAAATGACTGTAACGGAACGATGTTGGCGGCCAGCTGAATCCTACTTCGTAGTGTTTCACATAAATTATGATATTGCGCCACTCATTATGTTTGGGAAACGGTCGACCTCACGGAATCTTGCCCTCATATGCAAAGTTCTCTTATAGGCAGTTCAAATAGGGTCAAAGAGAGTTTGAAGGCCAGCCACACCGCAAGTTACTAAGCTTGACAAATGGAAGGCATTCTTGATGTTCTTGGGTGTTCTCATGCGGAGAAGATCCCACCGTTTCAGCTAGCGTGCAGAGGATTGTTTACTGAGGAATCGCAAGATATAGTCGTCTCAAGCCAACTAAAATACAAGTAAATTCAAATACGTTGATTGCACGGATATTTTCGCGGTGAATCTGAGTTCCAATGAATAACTATGGGCTTAATGAGAGTAGACGCCTAAGGTTCCTAAGGGCGTATGAAAATATCCATTGACCTTGCATGGGACTGAAGATTTCTGACATTAGGACAGCATTTGGAATGCGGCCACGCAAGCTGGTTGAACGCAGAGAATAATTCGGGAAGTGATGAGATCATACTAAACGGCATATGCAGCGATAGCTAATGACGCCTAACTTTGAGCGACTATTGATCACCTAACGAACATAATAGGAAATTACCCATGTCAGAATGACAGTGTCTTCTTGGATTCTAGACAATAGTTTCAAAAAGCTTTCACATGTCTTTCAACAAGCCGGCGTGGAAAAAAGGCGGCCTGCAGATATTTGCAAATAATGTGGAACTTTCAAATGCTCTCGTTACTTGCAATCAACAATATTGGATTCACCCATCAAAGAGACAGTAATCAAAGGACTTGATCGGTTTTTCGATGGTTTTCAGGAGCAAATCGGCGTAAGTAGAAAATATCTTGATGAAACCTAGTGCCTCCAGTCCAAATTCAGATGGAGAACACAACACATCTCATAGAAATTTTCAACAGTTGCTATATTCTTTGCTTTTCCAATTTCCGGATAAGGGATGTTTATAATTCAATCTCACAAATCACTTTGATTTCAGTGATTCATCTGCCGACGAAACATGTGGAATATCAATGTGACTGGGAATGTTTTATTTGAGGCCAAGACAATGTGTCCAAGGATGCGAGTAAAGTGGGAAAATTCAAACATCCAGATGCTGACAATATAACCGTTTCTGGAAACGTGCAGATGATGAGTTGCCTGTAAACGTGGGGCAATTAGGGTTTGCTGCTAATAGGGAGAATTTGCTCTTGGGAACTCCCTATAATCAGTTCAATTGAACTCCAAATTCAGCGACGACTGCTGTTGCCCAGCCTCCTTTCTGTATGAAATGAATTTTTTGCTGTACTGATTCTAGCTTATCACAATGGGGTAACCTGCTTTGGAGGCAAACAAGCTCTGACTAAACAAACTTAATCTCTCGACTCAGGAACGTGTTCTAATTCAAAGGTGAACATATAATAGTTTGCATATCAAATAAATCGCTGAGGTGGCACATTTTGTATAGAGGTCATGTGAGGTAACATCCGGGCTTCGAGGTTGTAACGTTGATTGAAATCAGCGTTTGCAACCGTATTTCACAGTAAGTTCAAACAATCTCCTAAGCAGCCTGCAGATTTGGCGATCGAATGAGTGGAAATGCATGGTATGATATGCATCTGAATGGATTTGTACGCATCATTCTCGGAGGAGACAAGCATTGTTCTGCATAACGAGGAGGTTATGTTATGCATTTTCAATTATATGGAACTAGCAAATCATAAAACGGGTAATTGATTGATCAAAACCATTGAAGACAGACAAGAAGTAGAACTCTGAGTGTTCTGAGATTCCGACATGAATATGTCAAAAGAAATTACCGTTAGACGCGTGATGCCAACAGCGTGTATTTGGGTCTGGATAAAGTAGAGAGTAAACTATGGCGTGTGGCGAGAAAGTATGTCAGAATTCGTGCACGCAGTAGTCGCATGCGTAAAACGTACAGTTAAACAAGAGATAGCCAAAAGGGGTAGTTGACGCATTCTCTTATTTCACTCCACCGACCACCATGGTTTGTTCTTCACGTATTCGGACATCTCAATATTATCGTGTTCACTGTGATCGGCCTAGAGCTTCGCTGATTTCTATGAATCGGGTTTCCATACCTCAGCAGATTTGTCGATGTCTTTGTGTGCATGTGCTTGTGTACCGCATTGGATCCATGCCTGAGTAGAAAATTTTCTGTCAAAATTGGCAGATTTCAGAATCTATGCTAGTTATGATTTATTTGATTGCTCGGTACACTGGGCAATGCTTCACACGTCATCTTCACAATAACGGCCGCGAGTTTGCGCTAGCGTCATTCAACAACACCTCGTGTTTTCTCCACCATGGATGGACCGAATCCGTGATCTGAACAAATTTACTCGTCAGAATGAAACGTATTGCCATTTTTCATTCATCGTTGGTAACGTTCATTATGGAGACATATTAAGTGATTTACCCAGAGACAATGGATTAATATGCTATTGCCTGTACCAAATACATCCCTGATAGCTATTGTGCTCAATGAAACAATGTGCCAACATAATCGAAGCTCGTGAAATTCGGATTCACGAGGACAGTTGGGCACAAAATGCATCATTGTGGAAGCTCCAATAAAGCTGCCTTAGATTTGGAAGTTGAACTTTCAAGAAATTAGCAATTTGCGAAATCGCTCAAATTTGAGCAAGACAAATACGGTTATTCGATTCAACATTTGTTTTGACGAAAGAGTGCTGAACATGAGCGATCTGCGGAGATCAGCATAGAATACTGATATTCTCGTGCAATGAAGCGTGACCAGTTTAGACGAGTTGGATGAAGCCGTCAAATTGGAAGGAGATGACGAAAAATAAGCAAACAAACACTCAATCGCCTGTGGTGTTTTCTTGATGTTTTGATGTTCGCCGCTCCATTAAACTAAACAAGAAATACTGATGTTTTGATGGATGGTGTATAAGTGGTCATGGCTGGCTCAACGTAGTCAAAGTCTGGCTCGGAAATGTTTATTTTGTTCTGGTTTGGCGTTGATTAATAAATGAGAATATCCAGAAAAACGGGAACCCATTTAATCCAACTGACCGAGTGAAACATCATCACTAAGAAGCGTAATTAGGAGCATCCCTTGACGAATAGGCAAATAAATCAGTGAAGTCTATTGCAGTATTAAAAGACGATGAAAATGCTTTAAAGTAGACTAGAGCACGAAAGAATTATTTAAGGTTAGATAAAAGCACGGAATATGTTTGGTATTCAAAAGCTAGTTACATGCAGTTTGTGTCGAGTTTCAACTTACAAAAGAAAATCAGACGGAATGCCCTCGAGCAAATTGTGTTCTGGTATGTCTTGTAGATAGCAGAATGAACCCCGATAGAAATTAGCAAGAGCTTCAGAAGCATACTTCAACAGTACCACAATAAAATAGATTGAACGGGAAACAAATGGGACCAGAAATTTAGGGAGAAATAGGTCAAACGCTTGTTTTGCTCAAATGCCGAATTCCAGTGCCGACATGTTCGGAAAGGACTGGCCGAACCGAGACATTAAAGTTATTAAATTTGGAATTTTACGCAAGTCGAAATTTTATATCTATGAATAGTAGGTGATTGGATGTGTTAATGAAATAATTCACTCTGTGATATGAACAGCAAACTAACAATTATCCAATCGTGGAAGCACAGGGCAATTGCATGTGACTGGTAGGAATATTACATTCGCAAAAAGCGAATTTGATAACGAAAGTTTGTCCTGCTCAGAAGTTAACACTCCTATCTGCCAGTGAGTAGTGTGAACCAAAACAAAGTTGTCGGCTGTAAAAGATCAAATAATTCACCTGTACGTATCCGATGAACCCAAAATCATTTATCCATACGCCGAACTGATTGGTGGACTACTGTTTGTTGTTTCAATACCCTCTACACTTGCAAACTGCACGCACACAAGTCATCCCACCGATTAACCATTTCATACTTGTCTACCATGTCATCGACTGACCACGTCGAACCGTATTTCAACCACTGCGTGTCTACAAAATCTACGAGCATTCGCGGTGCGGGAACGTGCAAAAGTGCCCGAAGTATACTAATCACGATTGAATAAATGCTTAAGTTACGGACCGAATCCTAGAATCAGATATATTAAGCCCAACCTCCGAGTCACTCACTGAAGTTTCCCACCTTGTTCCACACATACTAAAGGTACCACGGCGTTGAAACTCCGATCTAATTAGTCACATATCCCAACTCGTGGAGAAACTTAAAACACAATTGCTGAACAAAGATATGTGGTCCTGAGAGAGGAAACGAGACAGGGTCCCATTTTTGGCCCAACACTGGCGTCTATTCAGCATGCACATGGACCACATTTGCCAAACTGAAAAGTGGTTTTAGAAAGCCAGTAAACGGAAGTGAATTAGTTTTGCTCACAAATGTTGTGAG
>LUCM01003974.1:0-24879 GCA_008360955.1 Fasciolopsis buskii
GGTAAAACAGGTGTCTCACGTCTTCGTGGTTGGCGTCCGAAGGACTCATCGACTAGCTGGCCGGATATGGCAATGAACCGTGAGCAGTGGCAATCGTATTGTCCCTTTCTTTCGAGTGTGAATGATTGATAATGTGGGTCTGTGCAGTTAGACTGTATTCCATGTGTTGTTATTACGGCATTCTTATCTTCTGTCGTCTGTGTAGGTCCATTCTCCGTTTCTCTTACATATTCACTCGTTCTATGGAAGCGTGTAACGCTGGGGAAACGGTGGCGGTCTGTGGGGCTTGCCCTGCTGTTTAACGCTGATCAATGATGATGATGATTGAAGCCCTTGGAGTTTAACTGCTGGTGTCTTCCTAGTACTGTTGCGACATAATGGGGGCACTTTGTTAGCGATTCTGAGATTAGGTGCGGGTCACTGGATCACAGGCGTCCCATTTGAATCGATTAAGGTGACTGGAACGTACAGCACCTGTTATCATGTTTAATCTCTCATTATAGACTCATCGGAAATGGGTCAGTTTAGACGTGTTTATAAGGAAACTTTAATTCATCGTCCCGAATAGGTCGATTTGGGGTCCAATAGATCTTCAAGGCGACAACTGGAGACCAGATCCGACAATGATTGTTGGAAGAAAAGAAACTTGCCCCTGTGTCCGCCTCTGGCTTGGTCAGACAACTGGAGCCTGAACAGAAACAATCCACGTTGTACTACATGACTCCACCCATGTATTGCTTTCTGTTCATTAGCAACCCACCCGTTTCGGAGCAAGTCAAGAGATTCACACTATAAAGAACATTCAGTGGCGCTAATTGGCAACTGCTTTTTCTACGACTCGAATCGACACTCTAGAACCAAGTACCATGTGAAGGAAGCTTTGCAAAGACTGCGAAAGATGGAGTATTTTTAACGGGTCTGCCGTGGTTGGAACGTAGGAGAAATTATGCTTTTCCCTGACACGTCACGTCATACGTAGAACCCATTATTTTACTTGCCACTGTTGTAGTCGCCCCCACTGCCTCCCAAGTGCCGTCATCCTTACCACTACCAACGGAGTTACACAGCAGGCACTCACTGATACGAGACGTTTGAAGAGTTACATTACCAAATACGTGGTGGAAAAGTGCAACGGATATGTTGCGGTATCACAACAAAAAATCATCATGGCATCCACCAGCTTGTCAAGTTCTACTCGGAATAATATATTTGCATCCATATAATTCAGAAACTTTTCTTGCAGGCGTATTGGACTTTCTGTTTTCTTTGATTTGTGTACATTTATCTTACTTGGACATGATCTTCTCAGATTATATGGAGACGTTGAAATTCCGTTTTCTGGTTCCTAACCACCGTCTTTTCTCTGAGGACCACTCGTGGCCAGAAAATGAACTATAATCACTTTTCGAGCACTTTTCTTCTGACTGCAGACCAGTCCCGACTAAATCCCAGCGACGTGCTGTATAAGATGTCATGTTTATCAAGACTGAAGTGAAAGCATTATTATCCTCAGGCATCATCGAGTCATCGAAGTCCCCTGGAGAGCGCGGGTTCTTGTCGTTGAGAATAAACGCCACAACAGGAGACCGGTAACCAATTATAGTCAAACGATAAATCGCTTCACGTATTTAGATGCTTACCCGCTGTCGCATATGGATGAATTAGTCGAGAAGAGCTGGCGATACGGAGTGTACAGCGCTCTAAAGATGGAGGGCGGCTGCAATCAGATACCGATCAGAGAAAGAAGCACTACATCGCGTGTGAGGCCAGTGGCAGATTGTCAGTTTTGTTACATCCTATCCAGCGTGACAAACGGAGCAGCGTTTTCAACGTACGATGGACGATATCATAAATAAAGAACAGCTGCAAGGCACATTCGAATATGTAGAGAATCTATCTATCTGCGGAGCTATGGTGGAAGGGCCCAACCACAGTTTGAGAGAATTTCTCGAACTCGCGAAGAAGTGCGTACTAAAACCAACAAGTCAAAGAGGATTATTCGTATTCAGCAACTCAATTTTTTCGGGTTCTAAGTCATTAGACCCAATCCACTGAAAGAACTACCCACACCGCATAACCTAAAAAGCGAGCATATAACATGTTTGCATACTACTCCCAGTGGATACCATACTTCTGAGATAAAACCAGCTCTTTCGCACGAAATGGGACCTTACCACCAACGGGCAACGTCTTAGTGGCATTCGAGAATCTGACATGTGCGTTAGAGAACACCGTCTCAGTCACTACTAAACCGAGATCTTCCTAGTGGTACAAAACAGATGCACCGGATCTCGCTATTGCAGCCGCCTTGAACCAGAACGGCAGATCAGCGAAATTTTTTCCAGGACATTGTCCCCAACGGAAAGACGACATTCTTCAATTGAAAAAGGGACGTCGTTGAAACACTTTCTAATTGGAGCACACTTCAAATTAGTAGCTGGCCAGAGGTCAGTATCGTTCATGTTTGATAAGAAGCCCAAAAGCAAGAAAAAAATGAAAAGACCTAACGTTGGTGAATCGAACTATTTGACTTTCATTACGATACCGTGCATCGTCCCGGATGCAAAAATTGTATCGCTGACATGAGAGTGGCTTCTGAAGTTCCATATACCGTCTCACTCTAAAAGAACCCACGAAACTCTGCCTTAACCAAGCGAATAACCAGGATGTTCGATTTTGTCACGGCTCGTAATCCACCTGTTTAAAAATTTACACATCGCATTCGTTAACTTTAGGAACTTATCAATCGTCTCGACTCTTGTTCAATCCCACCCCGCTCAACCGAGCGAGAACAACCAAAATAGCCTTTGGCCGGTCAACAGAACCGTTTCCCTTATCTATCATAGTCAAACGCTTTATATAAGTACACAATATATAGCACATTGACCGAGTTACCCCGCCGCTTGGACTCGCTGTCACTTTTTTGGTCGCCATTTCAAACGATGCCACCATTCTCTTTTGAGCGTGTCGTGAAAACTAGACCACCTTGATGTTCTAGTGATAGGGCGAATGGCTGGTTCCCCATCCTGCTTCCTGGCTGGCAGTCATTTAGATCTTCATCCCGTAAGTCATTCACCTGAGTGTCGACGGACTTGTTTCGCTGACATGATTCGTCCTCACTGTCACATGACTGATCAGGCCGAAATAAGGCGGTCCTGTACTTCTGGCACTAGCCTCACCTTAAACTACCGCTCTCAATAGCAGAAGTAATATCATTCAATACCCAATGTTCTGTGCTGAAACCAAAGTACATTTTATAACCCTCCAAACATTCCATTAACCAAGGGTGCATAACCATTTGAACATATGAATGTGGATTTCAAAGAACCGCTTCCAGCTAACTTACTTTGGTATGCGTGCTCGAACACATATCTCACTGTAATCAAGTGTCTGATTAATCTTTTTTCTATCTTTGGTACTCTCTCTTACATACATTATGGCAGTGGCCTGTCGTTTATCTGAAGAACTGGAAGATTTCTTCACAGCAAAGGCTACTGGTGGCACCATACCGCACAACCCCAAAAGCAACGCATGAATCAAAAGTCTGAACGGTAGAATTTAGAAACCCGCCATTTTAGCTTTGCGTTCTCGAGATCCAGCTGTTCAGCAATGGAAAACTCTCCTCCCCGATGCCCTCCACTCACTACGCGCTCAACTTTGCCCTACGGCACTCCCTGCGACAGAATGTTTCAACACAACCGAAAAGCCACAGCTTCACTGAGAAATCTCGGACCAGTCGCTGAACGACCCACCGAACGACCAAACAGACCTCGAGAGAATGACAAAGAAAATGAGCTGAAGCGTATTCCCGTCAACGAAATCGTTTCGCCTAGATGGTCTCTAAATGCCTCAGAGTGGGTGTCTCAGGCTCTGAGTTGGCTATCCGCCCTGAACATTTCCTGAAATGTTTCCAAGTGATCGGCTTCTTAGATAGCCTCCGTTGAGGAAGCCCTATGCACTGCATTCTCGTGGTGCTGTTTCTACTAAGGTGCAAGGACGAAGGCAGACGCGCGGCGCTCTCCATCGGGTCGACTGGTCATTAGTAATCAGGTTAGGGGAGCTGGTTAAACTCTAATTTCAAAACAACCACCGGTGGCGTACAAAGCACAAGGCCGTGTGCTCACCAGTGAAGGGGTGTACTGGACACCCAGGATGTCTAGCCCCATCCAAAGGGCACATGAACAGCCACCGGCCCCCAGTGGGTTAAGCGACCCTACTGTCGTCCGGCTACCTTGTGGGTTAAACTATTTGATCAAAGGCTTTGGGTAGGGTTCCCTTAGTCAAGTCTCTACTTTGGATTGGTCAACCGAGCCCAAAGAGGACTCACGGATCCCGATGGACGGCCGGTGATGTGGAGATGGGGAATAGAGGAACTGCTGTTGTGAGATCTACACGTTGTTCCTTTTTCGCTGATTATTTTCATCGTTCGCCATGATTCCGATAGCACGCCATCTTCATTCAGATTTGTGCTATATATGTACACACATATATGCATATCTCTCCTAAATCGTGGGCAGATTTGCTCCACGAACCCCAAGTCACTCCAGCAACTGAAAACATTCCCGAGCAATCGTCAATGAAAGAAAGGCATAGATACTATCCTTGCTCTTTGCGAAGCAGAAATTCATGACGTATTTTACTGTAAACACAATAACACGTCACGTACATACAATTACTCGTTATCTGTTTTAGCACAAACATGTATTGACACCATTCATTCACCACATCTGAAACCTTCCTGGGCGCGGTGAATGCGGTAACTTAACACTTTATTAACAGGGTTTTGCCTATCGCTTCCCCCCCCCCCATGTTAGCGTGCTACAACTTCTACCTGGCAACGTGGAATGAGAAAATTTACAGCGAACTTAGGTAAAGTAAGTGTCTCACGTCTTCCTGGTTGGGGTCCGAAAGATCCGCCAATTAGCTGGCTGGAGACACTGAAGGACAAGGTAGTGAACTGCGAGCAGTGGTGATCGTGTAGTTATTTTCTATTGAATCAGAATGATTGAAAAAGTGTGTTTGCACAGTTATCACCATCGTCATCATCATCATCATCATTGTTCAGCGTTAAACAGAAAGGCAAGCCACACTAACCAGTGCCTTTTATCCAGGACTACATGTTTCCAGAAAAAGAGTGAATATCCATGGGGAACAGCGAGTGGACCTACACAGTCGGGAAAACATAAGATGCTGTTTCAGCCAACATACGGAACACAGTCTCACTGTAAAAATGCACTCTTTCAATCATTCTGATTTGACAGAAAATGACAACGCGATCGCCACTGTTCGCGATTAATTACCATATCCTTCACTGACTTCAGCCAACTGGTTGACGAATCAATCGGATCCCAACCCCCCAAACCAACACCTACTTTACCTAAGGTCGCTGTACATTTTCTCATCACACGTTGCCAAGTCATCTGTTGATTTCCAGATGGCTTCTTCCATTCTTTGAGAGAAACACAAAATAGGGCACGGTATGGTAGACAAATGTTCGCCATAAGCAACACGTGACCAAAGCAGTGTAGTCTACTAAGTTTCATACGATGAAACAAGGCATTCGCAGAACTGGCACCTAGTACTAGATTTCCGACCTCTAAATTACTCACCCGGTCACTCCATCCAATCCCACTCATACTGTGTAGACATCGGTGGTCGAAAACCTCTAGCCGACGAACATCTCCAATACGAATATTCCATGTCTCGCATCCGTACAACAGACCTGGGCACACTGCGGCACACTACACACGACCTTTCAACTTCAGTGAAATATCAGGCCGACGCCACAAGTGCTTCAGTCCAGCGTAAGCTGCCCGAGTTCTGGGTATACGCGTGTTTACCTCCACTGCCGAGCTACCATCGTTTGACACGCAGCTACCAACGTAAGTGAAACGGTCCACAGTTCACTTCAGTCAGTTCCTCTCCGCTCAGCACCAAGTTCGGCACTGCTGTCGTCCAGTCCTGTAACAGTACTTTGCACTTTGAAGGTGCAACGCACATGCCAAACCGAGCGACCGATCTCGAGAGTCTATTTACTGCGCGTTGGGCGTGGTCCGCAGATTCGAAAAGGCACACGACGTTATCTGCGTAATCTCGTTCGCATAGTTTCCCTCCACTTCCCAGTTCGACTCCTACATTCCGCAGACCTTCTAAAGCATCTTCCATCACCTCGTCCATGACAAAGTTGAACAAGAATGGAGAGATGGGATACCCATTCGAACGCCACTAGTCGTTTCGAATGAACTTAACAGTTAGCTGTATACCCTCACGCAACCATAGGTGTGCAAATACAATGCTCGCAACATGTTCACGAACTTCGCTGGCAAACCCTTCCGGTGGAGAACACTGAACAGTGTTGTCCAATCCACTGAGTCGAGCGCACCTTTTAAGTCGAGGAAGACTACAATCGTAGGGCGGCCGTGTGTTCGGCGCGTTTTGCGTAACTGCCGAGGAGTGAATATCTGAATATCTGGCCAAAATCCGGCCTGTTGTTCGCGGATATTATTCACGCGAATCGGTGTCAAACGACGCAGCATTATCGAAGCTAATATCTTAGTAACTATCGCAATTAAACCGATCCCATGATGACTGCTGCAGTCACTCCGTGTACCCTTCTTGAAGATAGGCACAATCAGTGACTCACTCCACAATAACGGAATACGCTCCTCGTTCCAAATATCATGAAGCAAGGAGGTAAGTGATTTCATCAGCACTTCTCCACCCAATTTGAAAAGAACTGGGGGAACGTCGTCGGGACCGGCTGCTTTTCCCCTCTTCAGAAGTCGTACTTTCGACTCCACTTCCAATTTTGTCTGGGGAGTCAAGGAACACCTTCCAGGGATTCGCAGCTACAGAGGTCGAAATAAATAGGTTAGTCTGTGGCCAACTAAACTGATCCTTGAAGTATTCCGACTGATTCCTGCAGTCTCACGGCACATAAGCGACTGTTGACTGGGATCCAGTCTAGAAGGACTGCTTCAGCCTTCGCACTCAAGACTATTCCTACACCACGTTGACCCACAGCTTCAGCTGCTTCGTCTCCTGAAGTGCGAAGAAAATATCTTGACGAAACATATGGCGCAGTTAGTTGAATTACTCTACTGTAATCCTGAATTCGTGTTTCACTCACACAGCAGACATCAATCGAAAGTGAGTCTACTGTCAGGACCAAACCCGCATGTTGACCAGCCTGCATTAAAGTGCGCACATTGAAGGAATCGAGATTAGGAGACCAACGAGGCTTGAGAAAATGTGAGCTAACAGACTGAAAACCACCTACTACACTACTTGACAACGAACCGTTGCGAGTATCGGGCGTGTTATCAATGGAGATACTATGGGTAGGCAGAAGGGGCAAACAGATTGGGTTGGAGACAAAAGAGGCAGGTTGAATAAAAGAGAACGAACTCTGAACAGTAGCATACTTATCACTACCCACCCCACCTGCGCTCGATGCAATGGGCAGCGCGGTCCTGATTATTCTGCGCGACGACCGATGTAGCATGGAATTATTTGTAGGCGTGTAACTCATGGGTTTTGGTGGACGGGTATTGCTAGGGAGTCCAGCCGCCAAGCAGAAGAACGATTAGGGTTCTCAACCAAAGCCTTTGGTTCTGACAAGGACCTGACCGCAAGGCAGCGGGGTACAGCTGAGTGGGCGCCCATCTACTTGGATCAATTAGTCTTCCACTCGTTTTTACGACTGAGCTGCTAACTCAGATCAACCCCCAACTTGGAGGACCAGGAGACTTCTTCGTCAGGCCTATAGCCATTGACCTTCCATGCACGATTGGATCTTCGGCTTCAGATAAGCCATCCTGTATGGCTCGTTGGATCATGGAGGCACGCAAGTTGTCACACTACTTCAAAATGCAGTCTCGTCGTGCACAATTAGACTGTGTTCCTTGTGTTGGCTGCAGCGGCATCCTATTTTTCCCACCTGCGTAGGTCCAGTCCGTTTCCCCAGGATATTCACTCTTTTTATAGAAACGTAACTTCGGAGAAAAGGCAGCGGTCAGTGAGGCTTGCCTTTCTGTTTAACGCTGAACGATGACGATGATGATGACACCTGAACTATGGCTTGTTCCAAGTTGATGGAAACCTAACTCCGGGTACTCATTGAAGTCTTCTATTATCTCTCACTGTTTATGATCACTACAGAAGTAAACTGCGGACCGTGGAGAAAAACTTCGAAAGAGGCCAGCGTCTCCCAAACCGTACATATTTTGATGTGGGTCATTATTATCAGCTTACGAGTCAAACAAACAATCAAGGACTTCTTTTTTAATCAACACTCATGAATTGCTCTAACTAAAACTTCTTATTCTCATCAAACGGAGCCAAAACCGAAACTAACTCACACATATCCATGCACCAAATGTTAAACTGTTCCTTGCCCTGGCTCAGCCGTTAGCCGGCTAACTACCAGGCTAAACTAATTGAGACCTTATGTGATTCACCACTTTCAAGTCTCAGAGTTTGGACAACCGGTTCTCTCACACCAAACACGAATTTCACAAGTCAAATGAATAGCCGCTTCCATTCACCTGGATGCACTCACTCACAGAACAAGCATCATGCTCTCATTGTCCTTACTAACATTTGTGGTTTGAATAAGAATGTTGACTTTGTGATCCAATTTGTTTTTGCTTCCAATTGACTTATTTTTAAGTGAAACAAGTTTATCTCCCGCCGGACATAAATCATCTACAATTTTGCAATTACTTTATTCCTGTTTCTCCAAAGCTGGTACTGCACTTATATTTACCAATATGCCGCCTCCTGAATTTCAACCTGAATTTCAGTTATTACCTTCAAACACTGAAGCATCAACTTCAACAGACCTCAGCTGCCAAACTACCATTCTTTGTGATTTCAACGAGCACAATAAGGATCGGCTATTACACTCATCAGGCACTTCGATTGTAGGCATATATACATCGTGTTTTAAGGGGCACGAGCTCTGTGGAGAAGCTACACAGCATTGGCGCTAGTGATTTCGAATCTAAGCCATATATACATATATATGTATATATATCACTGTCTCTAACCAACGACAATATCTATCTCTTGGAACCCAGTCAGGAAGTTGAGAAGCATAAACCGATGCCAAACCCGAAGCTATTTTCTACATTTCCCCGAAGCACATTCAAAGCCTGACCGTCTCGTCGCCTCCCTCAGCCTTGCCTAATAAGTGCAAAGAGAGCACGAAAAGGCAGACGATGTGCATGCTTATGCAATACGTGTCCAAACCTCGGGAGACGATTCAGAGCTATTACTTCAGTCAGAGAGCGATTCTCTACACCAACTGCACAGTGCCGCACCTCACCATCGCCTATCTGATGTTCTTACCAGAGTCGAGAAACGACCCAGAGACATGGGCGACCAAATACAGAGTTTCTGAGCATCCTCAATGCGGAGCTCAGCACTCGCAACTCCAAGGGAGGACATTGCATCGGATAGCCTTCCCCTGGGGAAAAGCTGCATGTCATGGCCGCGCCACAGATATCGCACCTGTGCAAAGGCTTCTCTGGTTTCTGCAATTGTGGTGATCTCCTCAACAAAGCCACCAGTAGTAATCAAATTCCAGGGGTACTTGAGGCTACTGACTACCTCGAAATGATCATCACAAAGGGTGACTGCAGGCACAAGCTCCTGTCAGTCTTTAAGAAAAGTCTCGCACATACCGTAGTCGGATACCTAAATCGTCAAGCAGTCAAACACGTGCTGAATTGTTTGTACATTGCTGCTCAACAATGCGATATCATCGGCATATTTTAAGTAACAACTGGTCTTTGGGAGGAGTTCGGCTTAAATGTGTACTAGATCAAACAAAACGCGGGACGCAAATCTGTTGGATTTCGCTGTAATCAACTATCTCTACCGACTGGTCAACCACCCTGCACATACCCCCGAGCTTCTTGGTAACCGTCCACACACCTTTACACATATCCTTACATCTGTTCCATTCTTATTCTTTAATAACCCACCTATTATTACCTCTCTACTCATCGGACTATTGTCTCATCTCATGTCCTACTCTTCTCCTGTCCCCGTCCCAATATCCAAGTGTAGACGCCCCTTTTTCTGTTTCAATTCTGCTGACTGGGGCGATTTTCTGGCCTGCTGTCCTTCACCTGATTTTTCCGTGTGATTCTAATCTCATTAAAACTGTTCTTCAAGGTATGCATCTTTGCATTTCACACCTCCAAACACGACAAACCAGTCCATTGAGTGGCGCAACCGCCGTTGAAACTGTGCTGTTCATTTAAAAACTCAGCGCTCCTTCATCTCGACGCATTTTTGTGCAAGCTAGGAATAAGTGATAGTTCATCGCTACAGAACTAAAGAACGCTTTGTATGCCACAAGGCTGAGCTACTAGCCTCATCCACCACCGGGAGCTGATTCTCCTAGAATCTTGCAAAGGCGGCATTCCGTAAGTTCTCCCTCTCACCTCTAACATTCGTGATGCTGGCTATCTAGTCTGCGGTCCCATTGATAAAGCCGAGACTTTTTTCTCCTGGCTTGCGTCAAACCCCATTCTGTTAAGTAGGCCCACTTCTTTTCCCCATTTTTCTAACCATGCCTTTCTACCCATCGACTACCAGAAGGTTTCGTTTGCTAGCAAAACTCTCGATATATTCATCATTTCACTGATAATCCCAAAAATGCCTGCTCCATAGCCAGCCCCATAGTAAACCGGCCTATTTCTTTCCTCAAAATAATTTCTCCTCTCCATGGAACGCAACTCTTTTTCTGTTTTCTAAACCCAAAGACTATTGTTCCATCACCTTTAGCCCTTTGGTATTACCGACAAACTGTGTCCAACTCTTGAGCGTGAAGGTTTGCGGAGTGGCCGTCAATGTGGATTGCGCTCGAGTCGTTCTACAGACAACTTGCCTGATATCACCTCATACCTCTGTTTGGTTGTTCATGCTTCCTCAGAAAGCGCCCCATCTCCGCTCGAATGGATGGGGTTGTCCCAGTCATTCCCTGTGAATGTTGGTGTTTCTTAGAGTTCCATACTTGCGCCTACCTTTTTCGTCCTATTCGTTTCCGATCTGACATCAATCTTAAATCTACTTCACTGTTTTGCCGACGATGCCACTTTCCATTGCTCCCTGTCTTATTGTACTACCCACCAAGCCATACCAATATCGATCACGATCGCATCATTCCTAGTGAATCCTGCTTTCAATCTAGGAAGAACCTCTGCTTGGGGCTCTACCAACTGTTTGTTACAATGCTACTGGGAATGTGGTGCTTTCTATTTCACTCAAGCATCTCCTTTATTCTGCGAATTTGATTTCGACCCAACTTCTCCATCCCACAGAATCACTTTCACTGTTCGGCTTATTCACAAGTTGTTCACTTTTTAAATTTTTTACAGCCCCTAGAACTCACTAAAAGTTGGGCGGTCGGCATCCATCACCCTGGAACTGTAAATGGTGTATAACCACACAAGATCCCAAATGGTCGGGTGTGGTGAGGGGCCCGGTGACAACGAACTCCCGCCTACCACCAAAATGAACGGGGGATCAGCAATTCCAGCTTCTGATTTTTCGGGGTCATGCATTAAAATCACTTGACCACCGCGTTACCGATTGGAGGCTCGTGATATAATCGCCCTGAACCAACTGTCTAATCTGGTTTGGACAACTAAGCAGCAGCATCCCGCTGGGCCTGATGGACAGCAGATGAGATGCAAGTAGAGGAGCTACCATACGTAGTAAAATTGATCCCATGCTTATTTTTCTTTCTTGTTTATCATCCCGCTGTTTACTACCACCACGTTTCCGACGAGAGACTCCTCTTTCCCATCGATGGATCTATATATATATATATATATATATATATATATCATTGTGAAAAATTTTTGAGGATGTCTCAACTTTTTTTCATTATGGAATAGATTTCATATATGTTGTGCTAACAGTTTCTGATTAAATTCATTGTTTTATATCACTGTCGCACAATAAACGATTGGTCTAGCATTAACGTTTTTCTTCCACTGGGCGTTCACGGCGTTAACTCCCTATTTTTCTTCTGCAGACGACTTCTCTACTATTCGTTCCGATGGATGACGACAATGAAGACGCATGCATTATCGCGAAATCATGGTTGTCATCCAATCACGAATCTGACTACGTACCAAACGTACCCAGGATAGTACGAAACCACGAGTTGGTGCCTGCTGCGACAGAACCATGGACAATTACAGTCACAACCCACGCATGTAACCTGCGAATGTTCAAACTGAACATCATTTAACTACTTTCGATTCGGCTTGGCATGCTGCCATCCAGTGACGAAATGATTACCATGGATCTACCGTGGGAAAAGTCCCGTAAGTGAATACTTCTTCGCAGAGGCAAGAATTAATTGTAACAAATCCAGTTATTTGTCCTTGGAGGATGGGAACGGCAAATGAATTATACCAAACGAGCCAACTAGAAACTGTATGACATACGAACCATCTACTTTCCCAGATTTACCACGCATTTCGAGGGTTGCCAGTGAGATGTCAGAAAAAACGAAATCGTTAGTGCCGGTAGAAACCTAATGAAACGTTACATGCGTCAACCATAACTTACGAGGCATGAAAAATGTAAGTCCCCCGTACTAGGCCTAACAGAACATTCTCCAAGCACGTATTACAGTTAGTATTAAACTATTTCAAAGGCAAGAAACTTTGCCACGGATAGCATCACGGTTATGCAAGATCAACTGCAACAGTTAGCAAGCTTGCACTACTGAACCGCGGAAACGTTTCGAGCCAGTCAAGAGCATCAAACGACTGGCGGAAGGTTTCTAAGCAAAAGTGCAGCCAAAGCACCGACTGCTCGAATGCGGTTCTCACCCGATTCATCCCCCTCTGGAGCCAGTCAGACATTTGTAGTAACTTCACTGGAACAACTACGGGAAGTGGACTCCTGGACTTGGACTCCAAAAGTCAGCGGGGAACAAGGGAAACCGATATTCACTGAATGTATACTGATATAACTTCACAGGAACAACCCTTTGCAAATTCGAGAACCGAAACCGTAAATGTCTTAAACCGCGCCCTCGTGCCGTTGATTATGGAAAACGCTCTGTTCATCGGTGTCAACTGCACAGGAGCGCACCGGAAATACGCATTCAAAAGATACCAAAGAGATGATTTACTGCTGGGTAGGCTAAACGATACACGCTAGTATGCGGTTACAATAAGAAACATCTACCTACACTGCAATTAGGGTGACAAAATTCATAAGGCGGTTTGTGGGTGGACACGGCGAAGAATTATAAGAGAAAGTGCATTAGCGCCATGAGCATTTAACGTCCCTCGACCATCACAATACCTATTGTTCCAGTTCGTTCGGGAGGAAAACCATTTCCATAAACCCGTTTATCTGTTAGACGACGTGAATTCACAAACCTCATGTTGCAATACATTGTCTCGTTCAAAAATACTCTTTCCAACTACTTACCATGGATCTGTCTAATTTTCAGGTGGATTGTACTAAAGAACTAAATCTGCTTATTACTTGTTACTCCATCCACCGAAGTTATATTAATCTGCTAGGAAGAGGCCGCCAACTGCGTTGAATCAGAAGAGCGGCCTAGCGTTACTCTGACTGAAAAAGGGGGACGTTTTGGGGAGTTATTCCACCTATTTTGTTCCATCGAAAAAATCGGAATTGAATCCCTGCATTGGTTTGCTTCGCCATAATAGTATGCAATGACCGGGATGAGTGCAGTACCCCAGGTGGTCAATGGGAGGGAATGGGTAGAAAGAAAGACGGATTGGACGGATTTTCTTCTAAACAGATGAATTCGCCCAAGTTCTGAAGTTAAGTAAATCCAAAACGAATTAATTTGTACGTGTTAATTCGTATCTTAATTAGTCTGTTTAATTCAATGCGCACCTCCTCTGGAGAAAAAATGTCCGGGCCTTATAAGTGGTAATGAATATTCCGTACGCTTCCGGAGAAGTCGATACTGAAAATGTTGCGACAACACTTGTTGTCGCCCACCACGCCAAGGCTTTGAATGTAAATTCGATTCGAAGCCACAATAATGCAAATGAAAACCCGAATGGTACAAGAATAAGTGGTAAACAAACCTTCTTCTGTTGAGAGATTATCCTTGAGACTCTTAATCAGCTCGCTGCATAACATCCTACCACCATTGCGTTCGAGGACCTCGACCAACCTCCTCCTGCAATCCATTTCGTGCAGCGCGCTACCCCGCATGACTCGCTAATTCCGCGCCCGGCCAGTTCAGTTCAGTTTACTTGGTACAGGACAGAAGTGACCCAAAGGACCAAACGAGCGTCCAGTTCCAGTTCCAGCTCCAGTTAGATTACAGGAATATATGGCGAGATGCCTGATTGCCCAGGTTCTTTCACCGAGAGCCTCTTGGATCCGACGATGCTTCGACAACAGGAGGGTAGAAAACCCCCTTCAGACCCTACGAGAGGAAACGATAATTGTTAGGCTTACCTCTCGAACATCTCCAGCACCTAACATTTCAAACCCTACCCTGTCTAAACACAGATAGCACTGCTTTGTCTAGTTTCCCTATGAATTCGCGCACTGATCCCATCCTGTAGCTGAACATGGATTTGTTCATCCGGATAGCTTGTGCAACCGAACGTTGACCTAGAAGCACGGTCGCCACTTGCGCGATACTCACACACGCTTCGCTCGCACGCTCCCGTCAAAATATACTCAACCTGCTACCGCTTCAGACTGTCCCTTCCTTGTACCGTTCATGTGTCAGGGTCGCCAGTATTGCATTTGTGCCGAGCCTAGTATGTTTGAAGTTAAAGTTGNCAGTGCCGAACACTTATAGGTGTCCGCCACCATGTTGGACATCCACCGGTGCTCACAAGCACCGTTTGCACCAGTGTGTTTTTATTTTACCCTCTCTTAGAAGACTCCTGGGACCGAGAAGGTTCTGCTCACTCCGGCACGACGACCATCGTTTTCAGGGTCGACATCAGGCAGGCACCAATGGATGAGGAGGGCCCGATGTCAGACGCTCATTTGCGACCCTGCTCGGCGAAGATTCTGGACGAAGGTGGGACCCGCAGGTGTGGAATGCGGCCAGATCCACCGTTTTGACCAGCGCACATCGGGCGGGCAGCTCGGCTGCAGCAGTGTGCAGGCGTAGCTAGGCCTGGAAATCCAACCTCCTATGTCCACCTCCTAACGGTAGTTTTAGGGTTGGGTGTCCGGGCGCACTGTCTGCTCCCAGCAACTGAAACCCACGGGACCATCAAAAGGATGGCAAATTTTTCGATTGGCGATCGATTCCAAGGCCCCAAAACATCCTCTAGGTTCCGACTTGTTACTTATGGCTGCAATCGAAGCCCTTCGGCGATGGTCCACTGCGAGGAGGCCCCTGCAGAAAAACATGGATTTGTTCATCCGGATAGCTTGTGCAACCGAACGTTGACCTAGAAGCACGGTCGCCACTTGCGCGATACTCACACACGCTTCGCTCGCACGCTCCCGTCAAAATACACTCAACCTGCTACCGCTTCAGACTGTCCCTTCCTTGTACCGTTCATGTGTCAGGGTCGCCAGTATTGCATTTGTACCGAGCCTAGTATGTGTGAAGCAAAAGTGGTCACAAAAGCTAAGGGCAAACAAACGCAATACGAGATTCGCGGTGGGACAATTCGTTCTTAATCCTCGACTACTTCCTCTGATAACCTGCTCCAGCCATTTACAACTCGTATGGGAAACGATTTTCACTTCGAACGGGGGGTGGTGTTCCGTTCCCTCTCTGTGTATTGTTTCCGGTTATCTGAATTGGGGCTCCACGGTGAACCGGTTTATTGACCAGACCCTGAAGCATTTTGAAGGCCTGTATTAAATCACCTCTTTCCCTTTGTCTTTCCAAGGATCAAAAGCAAAGCGCCCTCAGCCTCTGCTCATAGCCCATGTGCCTCAAATGTCGAAAACACCGTGTAAAACGTGCTGAGCCTGTTTCAGCATTCTTCTTTCCGTTGCCCAATATGCTCTGCATGCCTGTACACAGCATTCTAAGTGCGTTCTGACAAATGCCTCCGACAGTGGCAGAGAAACGTTAGGTTACCTAGATCCCATGGTCCTCCTAAGTTGGCTAAGGCCCACCGCCCCTTCCTGACGGCCGTCTGACATTACAGACTAGGTTTGAAGTCCGCGCTCACGACTGTCCCGAGGTCTCTTGCTTGCTTAGTTTGTTCTGTCGTGGCCTTATGCCCAGTTTAGCCCATGTGGCGCGGGGGATTTTCTTCTACTTCCCTGAGTTGGTGACATTTGTTCAGGTTTAACGGAAGATCCCAGCTTACGGAGCGCTGGCAAACCCTATCCAGACCCCTCTGGATAGTCACACCGTCTGCTGTTTTTAGTAGTTTGATGTCGTCAGCACATCCACCAGCTGTGTCGCTGATACACTAGAAAGGACGGTGGTCCTAGGACAGACCCACGGGGCGCACCGCAATCCTCGGTCCGATAGAAACCCCTCGATTCTTAATTCGAAAGATCTACCCTTCAATCTTTATGCTATTAAGTTACTCACCCCATCATTCACTCCGAAAGTCTTTGCTTTCTGGTCGAGAATCCTGTGGTTCGTGGAATCAAAGGCCTTCTGAAAGTCCAGATAGCAGACTTCCACTCGCTCGCCTCTGTTAGTCCTATCTGTTACTTCGTTCAGTAGGCTTAAGAAGTTGGCCAGAAAGGAACGTTTGCGCCAAAAGCTGTGCTGCTCTATCATCAATAAATTGTTGCCTACAATACGGTTGACTATCTTGTTACAAAGGACCCTTTCAAGAGTTTTCAGCATGATGGACGTCAGGCTCACTGTTCTATAGCTACTACAGTTGTCTCTATCCCAGCCCTTATGCACCAGTATCACTGTCGACATCAACCAACTTGCGAGGAGCCGCCCTTCGTCCAGATGTGCATTAAATAGCTGGGTGCAGGGTTTCACCAGAGCCTCCGCCAGGGGATTTACTATCGCTAGGCGAATCCCACCAAGCCCTGCCGTTTTCAACGCGTCCTTGTTTTTAGGCTGCTCCACAATTCTTCCTCCGTGATCGCTCCGTCCGGCTGCCCTACAGTAGTGGTGATGGGACCTAGTGTATGTCCCTGTATCGCTGGATTCCGCCTGTATACTGCCTGATAAAAGTCCAAAATACAGTCGGCTTTCTCCTGACTGTCGGCCGATCTAATCCCCTGGTAGCTTTGCACTTCACCGGCCTTTCTCAAAGCAGCCTTAGACTGCGCGTAATTGTAATAAGCTTTGGGTTCCTTTTAGCGGCCTCAGCGAAGCACTCCTCTCAGGCGGTTCGGCACTGTCGTTGGATCCGGGAAATTCTGTTTGTCTTCGCTATGTACCTTAGGTAACGTCGGTAGTCCTTGTGTCCTTATACCTCATGAAAGCCCTGTGTTTCCGCTTCCTAGCCTCTTCGCTCCCACTCCTTCACCTTGGTGGTAGCCCCTTTCGCTTCGTTATTTGGATGAGTGCAACTAAGTCTGTTGTTGTTAGCAGGTTTCTCTTACTTGCCCTTCACTGACGATATACATATTTGCTACCTATGTCCACTTCCCACCTAGTTTGGATACCTGAGTCCGGCAGTCTACTTTTGTCCATTCCTGAAAAGTTCCTGTCAGATTTATCGAGGGCTACCAGTCCGTGCAAGCTAAGTGGCATGCGGGTCACGGCGTGGTCGCTTCTAACTATTGGCTCTTCCAACTCCAAGTTCCCTATATCGTTCGGTGTTTTCCTTAGCACCAAGTCAAGTGTTGAAGGTACTTTCCCGAATCTCCATCAAGCTATTTGAGTAACTTGCTGAACCATCCCACTCTCGTACACAAACTGCAGAAGTTGATGCCCAAAGGTACCTTTTGGGAGTGTCTCGCAAACCGAGTCAGTCTCGGGGGCGTTGAAATCTCCCAGTATGAGAAGTTTGCCCACAGACCCCGGGACTATACTGAGAAATCGAAACAGTTCCTCGTCCTCTATTGGCGTGAACTCCGGGCTACGGTACTCATCTGTAACTGAGATCCTCGAGCCGCCACTTGCGATGTTGACTTCCAGAGCCCGTACGTCCGGAGTATTCAGTTTGTGGCCCTTCCGCGCATCGTACTTTTCAGCAAGTAGTATCAGGGTCCCGACTCTCATTCTCCCATCTGCTCGATACATTCTAAAGAATTAATAATCCTACACCAATAAATCGTTTTCACTTTCTCCCGGCCGCAACCATATCTCAGTGACAGCCACCACATCTATATCCGGGGTCCTGAATTGTAGCTCTGACCACTTCTTGCCCACACCTGCAAAATTTGTTTAGTTCATCGTTATAAGTCTCGCTCTCCGTCCTTTCGGCCGCTGAATGGACAGGGGTGCCGCATGCTCGGGACCTACTCCCCAGGCACTTGCCCTTTTTCTAGCATTATAGTCGAGACCCACCACCCTCGCCACCGTGCTCATAGCCTCCTTATTTTGGCTCTTCCCGCGTATGGCAGTCACGGGTGTCGGATCCAGACTTAGTGGCCCAAAGTGCGCCCGCCCTCCACGTTCACCTCCAGCCCTGCTGCACAGAGTGGCATTCAGTCGCCTCCCTTCAAACAACTTTTGAATTCTTAGTTTGGGGCTTGCAGCCTCCCGGTATTGAATCCTGGCGAACTCCCTTTGCATCCTTGATCTTGCTTATGGTAATGTCATCCGGCTCTAATGTAATCAATCATTTGGTGGTCATCTTTACTCCATCGACTGACGCCAAGAACCTGTCCGTATGCCGTAAATTAGCAGTAGTCATCCGGCATCCGGAGTCACTGACGTTCTGCCCTTTTTTCAGGTGAAGTATCTTTTCGTTGGCGCCCTCAGTTTATCTGATGGCATGCATAAAAATCGGAATCCACCTCTGCGAGTGTTATCTTTGCTTAATGGTTGGCGTTCCAGCGACTTCCTTTCCGTTGCAAAAGAGAAGTAGAGAAAAAAGTTCATCTCACTCCCGACGACAGGACGATTGCTCCGCAGGGGTTTCATGCGGCATGCAATGTCAAAAGTAACGCGCATATACCTAGCACAGACATAATAGCTCATCTCACCACGCTTACCACCTGATTTCCACCTCAAGTCCTGAGAGTGTCGCAAAGGCTCGCCTGCTCAATTTAGTACACCCACTTGCCGCCTTTTTAATTAATAGTTGTTGACAGCCGAAATTGAAAATTCATCAGTTTTGTCCATTTTCAATGGTTCTAGAGTCGAGTTCTTCCTGGGGGAATGATCTATAAACGAAGTTCACTTTGACCTTTAATAATCCTGAATATCTCAATCATACCTCTCGATTGCCTTTGTCATTCCAATGGGAATAAAACAAATTCCGTTGCTCCCTGGTAATCGCTCTTCTGTCTCTGATCTTTTTTATGCGTGTGGCTAGTCACTGCAAATCCACCGAGCAGTCCTTATGTTTTTGGAAGATTTGGGATCAGACCTAAACGCAGCACTCTGAGTAGGGCCTAAAAAAGCCTTATGCAATGGAATGAAAACTTTCGGCGGGGCAGCGATGACCTCAGTCCAAAAGTGCCTTTCCGGCTTACTTTGCAGCCATAGCACGGTGGTCGCCCTGTTTGAAACTTGACTTAACCTGGATCCCAGGTACCCTCATTTTGCTTACCTCATTTACTGCGAAAAGACAGACTTCAATTGTAATTGTTAAGGCTTTTGGGTTTCTTGAACGTAGCCAACCTGCTCCTGCTGTAAGCACCGGAAATGCTTCACCTTCTTTCATACCTCGAAGATACCCTTACATAGGGCATCTCTTCCTGAGGAACCATGCACCCTCACGTCAACCCCTAAAGGAAAACGAGTATACATAGTCGTGGCAAAGTCGTTCATTAACAAAGGAAACAACAATGGATCGAGTACCAAGCCCAAAGACGCTCCGGTATTGCCCATCGTTGTGCTTGAACTGGCCTGTCTAACGGGGATGCAAAACATCCTCCTAATCAGAGCTTCACCCACCCACTTCAGCAACCTGCCACCAATACCAAAGTCTTGGGACTTCAGCAGCAGGAAGCGATTATGTACGAAGTCAAAAACCTTGCTGACGTCCATTAGCTTAATTTTGTCGACATGCCTCCATTTCGACTGCGAGCTGCTTCGTTTAGGAACCAAGAGGTATGTAATACATGATCTGCGTTAAAGAAGTCCACGTTGACAAGGACGCAGTAAGGAGTGCTGCGTCAGGTGTAGACACACATGCTCCCCGGTAATACCCCCTAATAATTTGCAGAGGAATATTGTGGCGCTCGCTGATCTGTAATTCCTTACTTTCGACAGAGAGCCAGCTCGTTTCGGTTTGCTCTGGAAAGCAGTGACCTCAATGGTCAATTGAGTGTTTAGAGTTCATTTGTATGTGTACGGAAGATGTAGCATCCATCAATGCCAGTTTATTTTTCCAACTACTGTTTGGCTTGCCGCAAAACTCATGTATATAATAAAATAATAATAATGGATATATTTCTCGATATTCGAGAGGCATGCGCAAGGCAAGAAGGCGCGGTGGAAATCGTAAGACAAAAATTTAGTCGTGAGGATGCAGTGTCTGTGCTCTCATGAACATAACCTGCAATAATACAGGCTGAACACGAGTTTTGGGGCTTTAAATCATAGCTAGATAATTCATCGCCGAAACTTTCTGGGGCTGACTATGGGTCGCGCACTGCGAGTCAATCCATGTTTAAACGCATCAAACGTGCGTATCGTGGGCACGTGATTTGGCTGGGAAGCAATGGTGTATGGTTTTCAAGTGGCCGGGTTCATCAAAAATCAGGAGGGTAATATGGTAAAGATGAAGATAAATATGGATGTAATAACCGGACGGAGAAGAGTCAAAATTACACTGGATATCGTATAAGGTGGATGAAGAATGATAATTAACAATATTCAATAGTCAAAATAATGCTTAAGATGAAACAGCGGGAAACCTCCAAGTTTGCATCAAACAATTTACGAGACAAAAATATGTGATGAATTGTGGACAGAGAGACAATGAAACTTACAAAAATGGTCACCGGACTTATGCGGCTGGGGGCCGATTGTGATATGTGGCGGGAAAAACACCAGTACGTGTAAGATTTACAATCAATCCTCAAATAGGCCTGCCGTGAATGACCTGTGTGTTGTCCTTGTTGAACCTCGGAGATTGTGGTGCTCTGTGGCGGTAAGGGTCTGAAGGTTCGGGGATTGCGCTGCATTTCAGCAGTGTTAGTAACTGTTTGGCCAATCGTAATGGTTCATCTGAGATGAGGCACCCGGGGAGTCATTGGCTTTGATTTGTTTGTCTTAGGGTGACGCGACCAGGTACTGGAGAGTCAGGTCCAGAGAGCAGGGGATGGGCAACCAGCGCAAAGAATGCATTTGAGCTTTCGGCGAGAGTTTGTGTTGCATCTGTGAGCATTGGCTAGCCAGGAGAAGAGCCGGAGAGAGAGAGTAGTCTGAAATTTCTTTCAGCTTGTTTTAAGGTGAGTAAGCAAATTTTCTGTGCTCTCACGTGGTGGGCAAAGCACGAGTTTTCCAGTTTTAAAGGCAAAGCTAGATAATTCTTTGCCAAGACTTTCTGGAGTTGGTTATCAGTCTGACAGTGCGAGTCAATCAATGTTTAAATGCACCAAGGGTGTGTATCAATATGGACGTAATAACGGGATGGAAATGAGTTAACATCACACTGGATATCACACGAGGTGGATGGAGATCGGTAAATAACAACATCTAGTTTTACCATCGGCCTACTTAGATGTCCATAACGCGACGAATCGTGACGATTAAACCTACAAAAGTCTACATCATTTCCGTCCACAATGATCAAATATCTGCAGTAAAAGTAGGCCGCATTGCGAACGCTAATGACTCGGCTGAACTTAGAAATCTCGGAAGTTCTTTATAAGTCACTACACAAGTTTCACCAGCAAGCTGCAAACTTACCCTGACGCACAGACAATTCTACATCCCTTCATATCCACCCAATTCTTGGCTGACCGCATGGTCTTGTTTGAACATGGTTTGCCCACCGAGATAGCTAGACTATTCTCACACGTCCTAAGTAGGCCCTTAGGAATCCACATCTGAATCACCACGGGTAACAACCCACACCTTAGAGACTGAAATTTCTTTTAGCTTTTTTTAAGGTGAGTAAGCAAAAAAATGAAAACACCGATAACAGTCAATTTTTTACCAAGATTACTGGGACCAGACGACTGTCTTGATATGCGTAGGAGGTAGTTTTCTGTTGATGGGACGCGGCCTGCTGTCTCCCTATAGGGTATATGGCGCAGTCAGTCCTAGGCTGCATGGTCTTTACTTGTAACGCCTTCCTCTTTCATCTTCCGGCATCTTCGCAGGTCTAGATTACAGTGGTCTCATAGGACGGCTAGTGCAATGGTTAGGGAACAATGTCACTATTTGTTCCGTTTGTGGAACTCGCCTGGTCTACGGGCCTGCTGTACGTTCTACAGGGTATCAGTTAAAACTGATCATGTGATCTACTGCAGATGTTTACTATTTCAAATTGCCGGGAAAGAGTACAACTGAATGGGTCGCGGATGGCAGCGTGGGCTGGATGCTAGGACAGAATTTGCCGCGAGAAATCATAGGGAGGAGAGAAGGGAGAAGCATAAGAACAATGGGATCAGTAATTTGTGTTTGAACAGGACGATAGCAACTTGTACCACATAGCAGTTTTAGTAAGCTTGCATGAATAATTAAGAAAGAAGAACGACGGCAGTTGTTAAAGACGTCAGCATACGTACCAGGTGTGCGGTTGGGGAAACGGGGGTATTTTGAATGATAGAGGGATGGGCGTTGAAGCACGATTAGACAGTCCGATGCACTACTTCCTTACACCGTCCAACAAGGCAGCCAAAAGCTTATCTACTGAACAAGGGCGGTGTGGGATTTCCCCTTTTGCAGGGTCATGTCGAGGCTGATGGCACACATATCCATTTTAGGAGGTTGCCCATTACTTCGCAGCTCGAGTGTGCTTTGGTTGTTGGGGTCAACCTGAGAGACTTTTTCCTTTTTTATAACAGGAATGGTTGAGCCTATATAGGTAATTTTCGTAGTTCTACCGCATGACCTTAATTTTACGCGTTATAGATTTTTTTCGCAACTGCTGGGGATGGTCTGTTTCCCCCACGTTCGGAGATGCAGAAGCAAACCTGTCGCAGTCATTTGGGTCATCGCACGGACTGAAGAAACAAAAGTCGGGATAAGCCAGCACACGGAGGATGGTGGTTTATGCCATGAAACAGACCTGTAGTATGGCTCCGTCATCGTCAACGCCGTGTCTTGCCTTCAGTAACCAGTGCTGCTTGAAACTTAATAATGTGGACTTGTGTGTTGCATAAGCGAATCACATCGTCTGTGTGACGTGGATAGATTTTCCTTTTTTATAAACGAAACTAGGCTGGGTACTTAAGTGCAAGGAGTCTGCCTGGTTCGCGTCAGCAGGTTACTGGGGAGCAAGATGAGTAGGTGGGAAGAGTAATAGGAACCTCGAATGTGTTCTCTGATGAAATGTCTACGAAGAGAGAAACTAGTTCCGGCAATACCCAGCACAGAGACAGGAACCTTCATGTTGGCAGAGTGAATCAGGAGCAGAGGAATCTATGGGGAAAGGAATCCGAGGTGAGAAGACCGATATACGGAGGGTTATTCGCGGTTATAGCTGCCATAGAATCCAGCATCCTTCTGCTATCGCGGACCTTAATGTTATTCAGTGTTGTTGGCTGAGATCGTAGTTTTGCAGACTTCGCTTTAGTAACTGTTACAATCCTAACCAAACTTCGTTCGCCCAATTCTCTGAGAGATAAGGGTCGTGTATATGAATAATGGTCCGAACAGTCAGTAGTTTCCGGACTTCGTTTTTGAAGGCGATGTTAGACTGATGGGGCAATGAATTCCACAGGAGAAAATGTTTCACAATAAAAAGGTTCGATCTAGGGATTGCTCGTAATGAAGAACTTATGTGGGAGAGTGACCAGGGTAGTACCGAGAACTGTGGGAGTGAGTGGGAAAGCGGGGAAGACATATCCATGGTATTTGCACGTCTGTCAGTTGGGAAGCGTTGGGCCAGGGGTGGGTCCACCCTTAAATGGTTGCGAGTATTCCATTTACCCAGCGATCAGCGAGGGTTAATCTTCGGTGATGTTCGTATTAGGCTAGCACACTAGGTTATCATGCGTCCTCAGATGGAGTGCTATGGAAAGCAGGGGGTGGCATTTAAATTTAGAAATCGATGGCTGACTCAGAGGCACGATCTTCCGAGATAGGAGTGTTGATCAATTGAAGGACCTGGGTTGCACTTAGGTAAGCATTAAAGGCAGCCTTAAAACTGGATTGTTTCTGTTCGCACGGAATGCTAATGGGAAGTTTGTTCCAAAGTTTGGCATAAACAACAGGGAAGAAATGAGTCTTTAAAGAGGATTAGGCGATTTCTATATGGATTGTGAGAGACCTGTGACAGAGGGAGTAAGGGCTCGCAGAGGAGAATACAGGTGGGTCAGTGGAGAAAAAGTGGCTATTCACTAGGTTATGCAAGAAAGCCAAGTTAATTTTCAGTCGCCGTGGCCAAAGCGGCCCAAGTTTGTGAGCTAAACAACCTTCCCTGTAATTCACGGTCATCGACCAACCTATCACTTGCTTAGTGAAGCGTCTCTGAATAATTACATTGGAGATCCTATCCGACTTTGATATGCTGGAGTATATCAAAGTGCCATGCTCACGGAGTGTTTTATGAATGCTGAGGGTGCTGTCGGATGGTTTCATTGTGCAAAACATCAGACTTATATGTCTCCTAGCTTCAGCCGACTGAATAACTACATGCACTGAGAAATTGAGAG
>LUCM01003975.1:0-12188 GCA_008360955.1 Fasciolopsis buskii
ACACTTTGTACGTAGCATGTTATCTAACGTGAATTCATTTCATCATGCTCTCAACCTTTTCGACGTACCGGTGCTCACCTTATCTTTGGTCGGGATACAAACTGAATGTGTGTGACTGAAGGACAGATTAATGATTACCGTGTGCATAGAATTGGTAATTTGTCAATAACATGCTTTACTAACAGATGTGGTAGCTGACACTGCCTTGTTAATGTCAGTACCTCAGTCTCTTGATCTTTCTCATCTTACCTTATACGACTAATAATTTGGTGCGCGTATGAATGAATGTGCGTTTGTGTATTGTTGTGTTTTGTGGTGTTAAGCAAATAATATCTCTTGATTATTTCACGAAGTCACACTGACACACTTCGTTCCCAATTTTAGGTGCAGACACTCCTTCTACCATGGCTTCAACGTACTCAGTTGGACAAGTCATAGGAACGAATTATAACGTAATTTGTATCTGAGCGACAAATTCGCAAGTGGTGCAAAAATGTAGCTCCGGTGTTCTGAATCTGACCCACATTTTCAACTTATTTGGACTACTAAACTTTTGTAGACTAAATGCACAAGCAAAGTGGTTTATATTTTCCTACGATCTGCCAATGAATTGTCTTCTATGAGACTTCGTTCTTCATGTTTGTGAAGCCGATTGAACCAATAAACGGATAGTTTCTCTGGTTGTTGTACTTTCAGCGAACATGCAATGTTTTGCATCACCGTACCCTTCTTCGCAACTGACTGTGGCATTCAGTCATGCCTCTCGCCTTCACCAACTATCTTTTGTTACAGTATCTCGTGAACTTCATCTCTGCAGTCCTACTGAACCTGTACCAGCTAGTTCACCGGTTAAGGTTTTTATACGTTATCAACAAATCACGTTTATTCATCTCCCAACCACTATCTGCTTTTAGAACAGCGTACAACTAGGCACGCGTTCTGTGGGCATGCATAAAACATGTCTCAACCAGCTCAGTTTATTCACATCCGGTGCTTCTTCCACAATTGAACCCTAGAGTCAACTACCTTACGCCTAACCTCCAATTTACTGACAGAAACAGAAAACAATGGCAGGTGCAAAAATAGACGATGACAAACCAAATTAGTGGGCGCAAAGTGAACTGATCTTTGTCTTAAAATGTTTCAGCCAATCCAAGAAATGTTTTATTCAGTCAAGTCACTGTGTTCGCCCATACTCGAATGATCCGAGTAATGCAATAGGATGTTAATTTAGATATTACGAAGAGGAAAATGACTAAAGAAGCACAGTGTTGAATGTGGAGATTTGAATATGTTCATTTGAGAAAAACTGTCACGATGGCAGGGAGAAACGGCAAAATCGGGTCGAATCTGAAATATCAATGCAGAAGTGGCAGATTGTACGGTAGAAAAAAGTAGGGGTGAGTATCTTAAAATGGGAACTTGTATGCTGATCGGATGAACTGCGAATCAAAAGAAAATGAATATCACACTAAAAGTCAATATCATTTGCAAATTCGATAGTCGTTTGATTATAGGAGTGTTACCAGGATTGCAAGAGGCTCTGAAACGATGAGAAACATTTTATGAACTGATGACCACTTTTTCTTCATAAATTCCACTTTGTGGATCGGAAACTGTGCTCTTTCGACTGATTCTTGTTGTGGCAAATACCGACAGGAATTCCATCACTGTGTGTACATTTAAGTGTCTCGAGCTCAAAGACGGTCTGCGTGCATGATTTCCTAATACCTTCTCTAGATCAACTGATGCCTCGAAATGTCCCCAGGGAAATTTTGAAAATCGAATAAATACTACATATCTCCTCGTGACTCACTAGTCGGTTATCGACGATTGCTTCTAATCTTCTCTGAATTTTCAAAACCTAACTGGTTTACACAAGCTTTGACCTCCTTCTGCACAAAACCCTACTGATGTTAACTGGATTGGACATTTAGTTCATCAATGTTTTAGGTTCACATTCCGCCAACATCAGTCACTTTAGGCATTGATACCGTCGTCTAGCTCGTTGGCAAACTTGACCTGACGGATGTTACAATTGGTGGCAACACGCTGCGCAGTGATATTCATTTGACTTAGTACACTTTGATTAGTCGCATGAGTCCAGTGAGAAAACATGATAATGACTTGCGAATATTTTCACGATGTTAATTTGTGTGTACACCAGCTGAGATGAGAGGTTGTCTCATTCTTGAGCCGTTTCGTCGACCAAAACAAATTCAAAACGATGAGGAAACGCAATTGGTCTATCCCCGACTAAATCTGGCCAAAATGTTTGAGAAAATTTGAAGAAACTACACTCCATAACAGGTTAAAGAGAAAACGGCTTCTTTAACCGTATTCACTGGAGACGTTTTATTGTGTATCTCGAGTTTACCGAATGAGAATAGATTTTGTTCAATGAGAACGATCGGTGTGTATATGTTTAGACAAACCATTGATAAGGATCTGCAACTCGTGATTTAAAGTGTAATCGGAAATAGAACAACACTTGCTAGTTGCTCTCTTCCCAACTAACGTGGAAATCAGTTGCTGGATTTGATCGCCGCTAGTGTGCAGATATTTCGGTGAACGAATTGGTCTAGAGTATCCAATTAGCCTTCCATTTTAACTCATTCTTGCTAGAATCTGGTGCACATAGAGTGTATTTTAATTGTTTACAGTCTGCTGTGCTTTCACCTCCGGAAACTGCCTTCGTCAAGGTCTGAACGCTCTTGCGTAACCCTGACGGTTTTTCTCATCAGTTTTTGTGAGTTGCAGAGATGCTTATGAAGTTAAGATGCAATATAAGACAGCAAAACATTGTCGGTGTTCTTGTTGAAAAGAATATCTGAAAACGATTTATCAGTCATATCAGCTAGATGATGTATGCTGTTCACACAATTACAGTAGCAGTATTACTAGTGCATGAATTTTCTGAGGCACGTTTCTAATTGTTCGCCAGTCGTCTGAGTTTGGAAGAGGTTGGCAAATAAAGCCGGTTCGGTATAGAGCAATGATGTTACAAAACAAGACACTCGTTCAGTCTGCACAAGAAACATAAATATCGTTTCTTGGGCTCACCTTTTAATCACACAGTGGTTGTTTATTACCTAGTGACTCTTTCATTGTTTGCAGTGTTGTCCGGGTTACGTGGACACCGATTTGTCAGATCACAAAGGACACAGAACAACCGAGGACGGTGAGCCGTTGTTTACTACCATCTTACCGCGAGTGTTTTATCCAAGTTGCACAACTCTATTCTGGCCATGTTTCAAATACCCTCGAACGGGGCAATCCTGATGCATGGTCACTGGTACTTTTCATCTGTTGATAGACACCGGATATTTATTCACATGACTATTGTGACAGGATTGGTCAACTTTGTTGGCGGCTTTAGTACGCAAAGATTTGGTTTTCGATGGAACAGATGCCGTGTAGACCGTTTTCATTACGTCACAGTTCCTGATAGCTGTTCAGTTTAATTTAATGCCCTTCAGTTCCGTTCAGTTTATATAACAGTCCATTTATGTGCTTCAGGGCTCTAACTTTAGCTACTTTCTTGGTGGATGACGGAGTACGTAGAGGGGATTGGATCTGACTGGCAAGAAAGCTACTGAGTGTGATGCTGCATGAAGTCGTCAGTCATTCTGTGAAATAGTCATGTTGATGCAATCCAAAAATGCACTCCGCCTATTAAGATTGTTTTTCGTATAATGATCAACTCCAATCACTTCAAAATAAGTCTGGTCCTAGATAATAGAAAAAGTAAGGAATTTGAACTGTGGGGATTCGCAACCCATACCTCAGACACAAATCAGTTCGAATTCATGACATAGGTTTCAGCGGTCATTTATTTAGGTTTGACCTGTTTCTATTACGAAGCTGGCTGTGCACTGACCAGCTGGTCTCACATCATGTGTGAAACATTCCAGGTGCGGACACGCCATTCTATTTGGCTACCTTACCAATCGGAGTTAAGGAACCAATCAACGAATTTGTATCGCAACGGCAAATTCGCAATTGGAGCAGGTCTACATCTCCGGTGTTGTGATTCCCGTTCATCTAAATTACCCAGTGCCCTTTTGCTGTATTATCTATTCTGATTCATGTCGAAAGCTGATTAACTTGACAATATTACATATTCGAGTAGCAAACTTCTAATTTTGATCGTCTCTTGGAGCTGGGTATTATGGTCAAGGGTTCTCAAAACATCTCAACAGCAGATGCTGGGGTCAATCTTGAATGCATGAGAATGGAAGCCACAGGTTACCCTTGTCTAAACACATCATTCTGACTAATAGGGTACACATTTGGTTGAATGTAATCGAATGCTTGAGTTGACTTATTTGCAATGCAATCTTTTTCACAGTATTTTGCATTTTGGTGATTTCCTTGTCGTCCGAAAGCACTTCGTTATTATTGTTTCTAATTCTAAGATCGATCAACAGGTTTTCTTTCCCAATCTTCATAGTTATACTCCCTCCATTAAGTTGGCACCAGAACATCATTTGAATCGTTATGATTATGCACGGTCAATAAATACACAGGTCCATCATCAAGGAATGGCAGTGACATTTCGAAAGAGATTCTGACGAGAACTTAACAACGGAGTGTTCATTCTTTTGAATGACTAGACACAAGAGGGCCGAGTGTGTATTCCCGACTTAGAACCGTGGGAGGTTCGTCCACCCATCCGTATGCGAAACACTACTATCAATGCTACTGATGATTCTCAATCAATGGGTCGCATGTACCAGTGCTTGTTGTGTGATAACATGGGCACAAATAGCAAGGAAAGGTAACTAACTCCATTTAAGCACTAAGGCACGCAGTAAGATAACACGATTACTAGAATGGGATTCTGTCCGGAATCCGGTGAATGGAAAACAGGTCCAATCCAGACCAATTCTAATAGTGATAGCAAAACCGAGCTCACTTTTCTTGCCCTTGTGCAAAGACCGGGATGAAAATTTGGTGACTTTTGGTGACTTGCACGTCCGAGAGCTACCAGTGTCAACGTACTGTTGTCTCGATAGGGCGTCCCTTGAGGAATCAGTCAGCCGCGCCATAAAATCTGAGGCTTCCTGCATTGCTGAATTGAAGCTGACGAAATCCCTTGTCATCCTGACATACCAGTTTCAAATAACGAATATTTAGTCAAAAATGTGGTTATAAGTGATGTGCTTGGATGTATCGCCTGGGATTCCAAGAGAAATCTGGATCGACGTTTCCCGACCGGAACCTGGATCAAGAAACCGTATTCTGTCTTTGCTGCCTCTTTCTGAAGCGGAGCGGTGACCAACTAAAATAGGTTCCCCATGAATGATCTCGTAATTCTTAAATGGACTCATTGTCCATTCACATTCCTGATTATGTTGCTGACAACATGCTTTTACAAACACGAATCTATTGACGACGTTAGTCATAATTGGAAGTTGATTCTTTCCGGAATGCTCAACACGAAACTCCCTAATATGCCGTATTTGCAAATCATCCATCTCGGAGGCAAAATCACCCAGCCAACATGGATAAGATCAACGACAGTAAGAATGTTGGGTCCATTAACCGAATGGCAATTTGTCATAGTGCGACTGGTCGAAATGTAATGATTAAAATGACCCGATTAAGTATAATGTTACGCTGGCCAGTGGATGCCGAGTGACAATGGGATGCATTTCCTGTTCGCATTATGGACCAGTGATCCCTTTATGACGCCGTTTTGTTGAACCAACTAGCAAGTTCTGACGGTCCGATGTGAAATCTAGCTTCAGTGAATGACAGTGGGTCAAGGTGACAAATGTCCCTCGGCTATGAATGGACGAACATTGAGATGTACTGTTGTAGTCGTATGGTTATAGACAAGACAATTAATGTTTGATGAGCTACAACAAATTCAACCTGTGAAATGGTTTGTTAGTGTGGAACAGGCAGGGGTTCAAATGCAAAATCAACGGACTGTTAAGAGAAAAAAACAATGGGCAGACTATATGAACATGCATTGCCTATTGTCTTCGTTTTAGTAATTCGTCAAACTATGGTCAATGTTGGCCGTCCTGTCCAGGGTCTTTTCAGAACTGTTTCCATGGTCGCATCAAGTATAGTTGATAAGATACTAGGACAGTTTTAAGAACTTTAAGAACTTTCAGAAATATATTCTCACGAAATTTACCGATTACATGAGAATAATATAAAACAAATTCAATTAGACATGAGAACAGCTAATTTTATGGATAGGGGGTTATGTCGATCAAATTGTCGTTGTCACATAACTGGCTAACTCAGACATGTACCAGACCGTTCAGTTGAGCAGATATCGAAACATACTAGGCGGGATTTATTGCCACTTTGGCTTCCATAACATGAAGACTGAGTTGAGAACATTTTCCAAGCATAAAATAGCTCAGTCACCTCTATCCAGCTTATTGGAAAATAAAGAAAACACTTCTCATGAGATGCAAGCATTTCGTTCACACTTTTCGGCCCCGAACATCAAATGTGACAATTTGTGGACAATAATTGATGGGAAATAGTTTGCAACGACAAATTTCCATTCAACCTCCCAAACAGCAGTATCATCGAATTTTCCTTCGGCACCTTATCTCAAGAAAAAGCTTTTTCGACCTGATGATCATTCTGTTAGCCGCTTCAGTACGAGGATGCCTCATCGGCATTAAAAATATCGCAATCGGTTACCCATGAGACAACTCCGGTAACGTTAAAAGCGTCATGTAATGCTGTCAGACTTTCATAGAAAACATGGAAAGGAATGTGCATGAAGCATTGCTTGTCTATATTTCACGGGGTTGAGTGTAACTTCCATCTGGCCAACAGTGCAAACCAAACTATACATATTAGTCTTTTGTGCTAGTTTCAGTCGTGTGGTTTCTTTTGTAAACGATACTTTCCGCGAGGAAGAACTCACCTCTACCGAATACACCACTAAGCCATATTGTATCCAACGGCGCTTGGAGGATCTCGTGGACCCCAACCAGGTAGTATAACTAAACCGAAAGGAGACAGTTTGTCGATTAAAGTCCCCATATTGTTTCCTCATGCCAACGATTGGTCAACTCAAACGATCTTCCAGGCACCACTTGTCTCAGTGAAGAGCGTACAACAAACATAGCCGTTCTGTGAGCATGCAACAAAACGTGACCTAACCAACTTGATCTATTGTGATTTGGTGTCGCTTTTAAGAATTAAACCGTAGGACCCAGTACATTGTGCCTAATCTCTGGGTTACTCACAAGATTCCCCCTCCTGTATATTACCAACAGGATGACCATAGGTTAACAGCTGCGATTTGAGTGCGAATAAACACATTTAGGCTCGACGCATAACTATCGACAAAAATCACACTAGACTACCGGGCTACAAACCTTGGTCAAACAATCCAAACGTAATCTGTCCCTCGCGTGCATGCGTGGCCCCAAAAAAACGGCTTGGTTTCAGTTCACTATTTCTGGAACCGAATAGCTAGCAAGATCTGTTTTACAGGAACGAATGCATGGCGCTAGCTCACAATATCGGAAACAACTAAAGTCTGGACGTAATGCCCGAAACATAACCTAAGTATCCAGTAGTCTCTGATACAGTGCGATTCCAAAGTGTGCAATTTTGAAAAGAAAGCAAAATACAACAAAAGCGATAGTTACAAGATCAAACAACAGACGTAGTTGCATTGAACGAAAACATGAATAAAGAGACATCTGAAAATTACAGAAAGAGAGGTTTGTATTCATCTAAATAAGGAGAGTGTCATGATAAGATACTCGAACCGCATTCTCGAGACTGACGGAACAACTATTCCATATCTACATTAGGACCTTTTTTACTTAGCAATTCTGTAGCATATTCCAGGAATCATAGGGAGAACACTATCACGGCATTCAACAAGATTGACTTGGAAAAAAAACTATGAGCAAGACTGATGCGGAAGACCCCTAAGCTGAAGTTTAAGTGTTTCGATTTCGTGCATAAAAGCGGCTGTTACATGTGAATTATTCATGCCGTCAACTTTTTCGTTCACCTCCAATGCTTTCCTATCGATGAATTTGACTAGGTGCAAAAGCTTGTGGGTAATTACCATGAGGGTAGTGCGTTTCATCTCTGGTAATTGACGAGACCAACCTACCGTTTCAACTTCAAGTGATTCTATCGTCATTTTCAAAGGAACTTTCGTCATCCCAAATGCATTCATCGTCTTTCCATTTGGCTCCATCACTCGCATCTACGTAAACGCTCATGTATTCGATTGGCTCGTGAACATTTAATCACGCCCATAGCCTCACGGGTTTTCTAACCCGTGAATTCCAATCATGGTTGAACGGAATTTACCACGCACCCCATATGAAGGACGAGGGTGGTGAGGTAGCATGCAACCTCTTCATCTCTCTATGTGAATAATAACACAAGATGATCGGGGCGAGCGAGAGACTAATCGATCGATCGGTCGATCCATCCATCCGTCCATCATTCCACCGAAGGACCAATTTATGAGCAATATAAAACCCAGCCTCCGGGTTGACCGCTTGGCGAGAGAACAAACAACTACAATTGAGTTGAAGTGAATGGGAGAATGATGGTGCTAGTTGTTTACATCGCTGAAGTGACCATGAATTTATCCCGATTCAAATGCAGTTTACAAAGGATTAGTTCAAATGTCCTTCACGTTGTTCATAAATGATGTTGGGTATGGGATGGAGCCCGTCAGTTTCATTCCCGAGCATTTTGAGCTCTGGGAGGCTTTAGGCTGACGATGAATGAACTCGATTAGCTTGTTAGCTTGTTAGCTTACGAGTGCTAGTATGTTGTATGAACTAGTTTATACTGAAACAAATAAGCGGGGTTTTACGGTTGTTATTTCAAATCAGGAATCTTCGGCACTACAGGGTGAAAGGAACCACCATCTCCCAATTTGTATGCCAGTGTCTTTTTCAATGCAATACTTTATTGCTGAACTGAATCGGCCGTGATTTCTACTCAGCGTTATCTATCAGTTTCAAATAAAAAACTTCAATTCCGATATCTGGCAGTGAGTTATATGTTGGAGTGTAAGTATAATTTATATGAGATGGAAGTGGAAGCAAGGCCAACGCCTCTGATCGACATTTGTCTGTGGGCCAAGAGTGGGTGTACTCTTAGATCAGGAATGTGGTTCTCATGTGAAGAGAGCATCAAACTAAATGAAATCGTTGGAAAACGAGGTGGATATAATGCTGTAAACCTCTCTCCAGTTACATCATCATGCACGGGTGCTGACTTTGCATACACAAATTCGGTAGTGAAACCCATGGTCCAGTCGCGACCACATGACGAGGTGCAGTGTAACGAAAGTTCAGTTGAGCCTTAAACGCCGAAGTGGTTTCAAAGACTTCCAATTTCACAAGTTCAGTTTAGTTTGAAACTGGACAGACAAACGATTTAGGTTTGTCCACCGGTATCCAGGACGACGGGCACAACGGACTCGCTACTAACTACACAAGATGGGTCGACCGGTTCTCGATTTCGGGTGACTGTGTAAACAAAGCGAATGGTATGTAGTCGGTATTCGTCTGTCGCGGTTTCAAAAAGCACATTTTAGCCTACGACCGGTATTTTAATAAAATGATGTCCCTAATTCGTGATTTGAACCAAATCCGATTCCATCGCACTGGTGCGGGAACCAAGAGAGTCTTCGAAGTTTTCCACCAATCTAATTTCACTGTTGATACCGATAAATAATGAGCCATACACAATCTGTATACCACAACACATTGGAAGTCCATGGGTCGACGCCTGAATTATTCTCAATGGGATACGTTGGAAAGCATGCGTACAGTCAAACAGACATTGTTAGACGGTTATCTGTTTTGTTTGGAAAGAATATGTCACACTTTCAGCTCTGACTGGAATCGCTTAACCAAGACAACAGGGGAGCGGTTCTGAAATGCACTCACATGAATAGCATCGTGAAAACTTGAGTTGGCATCATAAAATCACACTGAGAAAACCCACACCCAACCCCGAAATCCGAGCGAACAACGAAGGTACGTGCACTGACGTGTCTCCCGAGGTTGCGGTAGGAAAAACGTCTGACCAAGCATTCCATTCAGAAGAAAACTTGCAATATTTCAAAACGTCAATAGTAATGAGGCAGCTATTGTCGAGGTCGACATCACAATTCCCCAAGGCATCCGAAGGAAATAAGACAGCCAAAGTTAAATCTGAGAATTCGTATTACTATACCAGTTGAAGGATCTGACCATTGTACACGAGGTGCTCCCAAAAATGTTGCCAGAATTCTCAAAAAATGCAACTCTACTTGAAAAAGCGACTTGTATTAATAAATTTACTGATAACGATAGTGTAACATTAGGCATTCTAACTTTTTCTTCTGATTAAATTTATTGTACTTGTTTCTACACAACATCACCAAAAAAGGACGCCATGAGCTCTCGCCCTGAAGGAGTACTTGCGGATATTCGAATGGAGAAGCAATTTTCAGACAGAATCAGAAAACAGGAATATTTCTTATACCGGAGTACAGGTGACATCAATTGAATGGCCGGTGAGCCAATGGGATTGGACATTGGTCCATTTGATTTGAATACAGTTTATTCCGTTAATAGGTTCACCGTTGAGGCTGAGGAAGGAAACTGATTGTTTTCATTTCATCAATGTTTAACGATGTGTAAAGACAGAAAGAAGACACGCGCAACGAGAAACAAGCACTTCGCCTACTCTTTTCGATCGTAAATGCAAAACATTGCAGCTTGTACACAGCATATTGCGAAGAACATAGTGGATTGAGCACATATACAGTTACCGGCAAAGTCGAGTGACAGGTGGAAGAAAGCAAACCATTACTCGGGGCCAGTCGTCACTGTGTGCAAATGGCTGGCTGGTGAATCCTGATAAGCATAGCCCCAATGAACTCTAGTAGTTTGTGGTCTTTATTGTACAATAGTCCTTTGAAAGATTGGGTTGTCAACTTTGTGACTCGATGCGACTAAACGCTTCGCGATTGGAGAGATCGGAGGTTTAGTTTCAGTATGAGAGGTCACGGCGAATTGCGTCATCGATTTTGACAATCATTTCGTTATGTGCTCTGACACTCGCTGAGTCAAGCAGCGATCCGTTTTGCCAATGCATACATCACTGCAATTGAGACGAGAACATTTGTTTCAATTTTGGGAAGAAAGCATTTAAACAAATTGATGGTGTGGCCATGGGAAATCCTTTGGGTACAATCTTGACAGACGTGATTTTAAGTATGATCGAGTAAAGTTCTTGATCACATTTTGGAATTCTCTCTTTGCAATCTTTACGATGATGAAGAACATGTTACCCCTTTTATCAACACTATGAATTCTATCTATCCCAAACTTTGTATTTCTGTCTTTAGAAGTTGGTTACGGGGAAATCGGGGCTTCAAATATTCAGTTCTTTAACCGTTGGCGTAACTTCATCTGAGAGACAGTCGAATGTGATTCCCCCTGGAATTTTCTAACTCACACACTGACAAGCACTGGATATGGGTGCAAAGATCCACGAAATTGACGATTCGTCTATCTGAAAATAAAAACAACAAACCTTATGCTGAATATAAAACTATGGGGCTCATTTTAACTGATCCCTAGTGTTGATGACCTTTGTCAATCCTCATTTTAACTTCTGCAGCTATCTCTAACACCTTCGCTGGTTGCCTCGATGGTAGTTCAATCCCACCCGGCCGGTAAGCACGACTGTTTCATGCATTTTTCACAGTACGGCGGTTGTCGTAGGCCCACATAGGATAAAGCTCATTGATCCATTGTCTCCCTGTCTCATGAGCCGACTATCTCTCATTTGGACTACATTTCGAACGTCATCCCGTTTGACTCTGAGATTGTCACAAAATCAGACCACTCCTTTCGCTTGTCGTTCGGCGCTGCCTGTGCTATCTGATTTTGAGGAGGAGTAAGCCAATTTTTTACTTCATTGGTGGACAGTAAATAACTGTGAGGAATGCCGAAATGCTGTGCTCAAATGACAGGTTCATATTCTCCAATTAAGCTTCACAAGCAGTATTTTGGATCGTCATTCAGTCTGTTTTCCAGTGGGACAAAAACGAGGTTAGACCGAGCAAGCTGTGGACTAGGATAGTCAATCCATGGAAATGAAATTAGCCTTACTGCCGTACCGTAGACGGGTCCGAGGCGGACCAGATGGGTCATATCAATATG
>LUCM01003976.1:0-36599 GCA_008360955.1 Fasciolopsis buskii
ACCTGCAATAAGATGGGCTAATCACGAGTTTTTGGGCTGACTATGAGTCGCGCACTGCGAGTCAGTCTATGTTTAAACGCATCAAAATTGCGCATCTCATATATTGACTCATGCAGGATTTTGGAAATCATTGTAATAGGTTTCTCAGAAAGTTGGCTGAAATCCTTTTGGCGGTTGTCAAATTCCGTGCTACGTATCGGACACAGGTTTTTCCACAGACATTGTTTTTTTGGGTATATAACGAAATGCGGATCGCTTTGAATTATTTAATCGGCACTTTGAATAATCGTTTTGCAGATGATGCCTAGTTTCTGGTAGCCTTGTGTGTGCAAATTTCTCACACGATAATAAATGCTGATCAAGGTGAACAAACGGCAACCCCGTTGGTTAAGTGATGCACACCCGGCTAATGATTGATAGCCCTCGAATCAGAATTTTAAAGTCTTCTTAAGTAAACCTGGAAGAATAACAGATCAGTAAACAGAGTTTGGGAAAACACACATGTAAACAAGCCAGCTGATGGTGCATTGTTTTGCTTTGCAGTTTCAGGACTTTATGGTTGCAACTGACGATCATAGCAGATTCCTTGTACAGGTGGAAACGTGAGAGTTCAACTTCAGATTTTTATCGGTAGCAACTCCTAAATTATTTACGGAATCAATCCTGCTAAATGGTTCTAAAATTATGGAAGACATGTTGGAAAGGTAGGCTGACCGAGAGGGAACAGAAATTCGCAACATTTAGTCTTGTTGATATTTAAATCAACTCGTGTAAGAAATCATAGATAGAAAATAAGTTGTTGGAAACACTTTGAAAATCCCCGTTGTTCAAAAGGGCTTGAGTTAGGGCGGATTCATCAGCATACCTAAACGGATGCTGAGGAAGGCTGCTTGATAAGTCGTCGATGTAAGTAGAGAAGAGTCAGATTGAAAGAATCGCGCCCTGCGGCCCTTCAGATTTGTCAATCTACGGTTTTTAAGTTTCTTTGTCCATTCGTGTGTGTTGGGCTCGGTTAATGAAATAATCAGACAGCCATGCTAATAAAGGTTTGGGACAACCAATTTTTCCAGTGTGTGAAGAAATTGAGATCAAGGGACCGAGTTGAATGCAGGCGAGTGGTATAGAAACGCGCAGAACAAAGTTTTCATCGGTGCATTTACGGACATAAGTTTGGTTGCAGAGGTGGGAGACAACGTTCAAAATGGACCTGTTAAATTTATAAGCAAACTAAAAAGGGTTGTCAGGGCGATACGCAGAAGAACGCAAGCGTTTAGGTATAGCAGTCTCCGTCAGTTTAATGCCAGAAGACGTCAAGGCGATGGGGCGAATGAATTGTGCCAAGGCAACAGAACTGCTGCATTTTAGGGTGGGAATAGTAGTGGTGGGTCTCCAGCGGTCAGAAATGAAAGACAAAATTGATGATGAGTTAATCAGAGAAGTAAATACATCCGTCAGGGTCACAACACCAAGTCTTCAAAGAGCTGAAGACAGACTCTCAGAACCAACTCCGTGTAACCGGGGCTATGATGATAGAAGTTCGCTGCAAGATCCACCGCTTTGGCCGGCACACTAGACAAACAGGTCCAATGCAGCGATTTGCGGGTGCAACTACGATGGCGAAGCACACCTCCTGTGTTCAACACTCAACGTTTTTCCGAGCTGGCCGGTCTCACAATCTAGCACCATTGTGGTAAATAGCCCTCTAATCCAAATGTTCACGCGCACCCTTCGGTAATGTTTTTCTCCTGATCCTTCCCAAGGATCTTTTTATCAAAACTTCACAAAACGGACTCACGTGGAAAATTTTGTTGGTACCTTATGTTGGGTGGTGTTTCGAATTTATGTCCTCTTCCTCCTTATCAATGCTGAAGTGATCATCACTTATGAACATTTAATGTACGTTGGAAACTTGCCAACAAAAAGCCCCCTCTGGCAACTGCCTTTCAAGTCAGTGGACCTGACACTGCCTTAATTCTGTCCTGTTCCTCACCGGCTGGTTAACAGATTCCTCTTTATTCAACTCAACCTCCTCTATTGAATCCGGCTGAAATATGCAAACTTAAAACTACCTACGGTAAACCTCATGAATCAATTGAACTCTTGCCACTACACAATTTCTAACTGGTGCCGCCATCAGCACTTTTTACGACCAGCTGCACCCTTACTACTCGGCTTTTATGCTGTGGGTGTCATTTCAATATACTTTTCAAAAGACTGTACATTCCTCAATATATTGTCTTTAGATTTCCATGTTCTTCCCCCTCACACACTAGCCACTCGGCCAAATCCAATTAAATTTTATCCCAGTCAGTCAGAAATCTTGCTACACTGAGATTTATCCTTGGCGGTGACGGCCCATCCTGCCTGCCGCTCGCATATTTGGGCCTTCGAGATGTGCAACAAGGCCAGCGGGAGGGTACTGAGAAGTCCCATATTGATGAGCTGTCCACTTTAAAATATTGGTTTTCTGCAATAATAACGGAGTATTCAGGGAACGAATTTTGCCTGTTCTGGCCCTGTTTTCGGTTAATGCTGTGGGTAATATTGGTCGACTTGTGAATTACTAAATGTATCTTCTCGAATTATGAGCCGTTGGTCCTTCGGAAACAATACAAATTTCGCTCTCATAGCTGTCATGGCTGTTCATGAAGACGCGACTGCTATTTGTCTGGATACTTCTTATAATTTTGTATATTGTTCGTTAACTCCGCCAAAGTTTTTCACAGTTTCAGTGCAAATTTCGGTTTTCAACTTAAAAATGACTCCTTTTTCTTAATATCGTAATATGAACTCGGAAAACGGGCTCCAAGAATATCCATACTCCATCTCCGGTTTCTTTTCCTATTACCGTTTTAAATGTTGCTTCTTAGGCAAACGTCGGAAGCATCAACATGGTTGTGGGTGATTCCAGCATCCCTTCAAGTAATGGTTATTTGCAGATTTCCAAGTACTTACCGTACGGCTTTCGTCTTGTTGCATGCCGAGGGTAAACAATGCAAGGTGGTTGGATACCGTATTCAAACCATCCATTTCTTCTACCGAGCACATGAACGTTGTTGCGTTAACAACCATGAATTATCCGCAAAGAAGCGGGCGCGCATGATGATACCGATGGAAATGTCACAAAGGTTTTCCAGTATACCAGGAGGTACTTTAACCGGACAGTCACATTACGTGGCATTAGTAGCCTAAGGCCAACGTTTCGGCTGGTGAATGGCCGTAGCTATTCAGTATGCGTGAAAGGCCTTTTATTCGGACAAAGCGCCGTAAGGGCACTCAAACGGGTGGACGCATCGCAGTTTGTCTTCCTGTCACAATGGGCGACATTTATCCGATATGTACTCGGCAGTGTTCTTAGCGGACGCTACCGACCAGCCGAACTGCGGCCGGTGTAAACTTTGTCTCGTCAAGGTAAATGGAAATAGCGAATTTGGGCGGCCAATGTTTTCTGTTCTGTATTCACAGTGGAAGAAGTACTAGATACCGGCGTGTGATATATGCCATGAAGGGTAAGTTGCCTTCAACGGGCAGTTTGAAAAAGATTGTTGTTGACCGCGGCTTGTCGCGGCTTTACGCAGTTCAGTCTGCATATTCCAAAGCCAGGGTTTCTTTCTGACGTTTTCATATACTTATGGCCATCCGCCGCCTTAGCGGTAGCCTTCCTGTAGTTGTCGAAGGCAGCGGCAAGCGCATTCATCAATGGATGCGCAATTTGTTATTTATGCGCACAAAGGACGAATCCGACAGGTTTAAAGCCGTAATATGCAGCCGCTGTCTAGCGGATTTAACCCATCTTAAACGTTCTCGGTTGCCTTAAGAAGACATTGGCACATTACAGCTTCAGCGGGCTCTGTTCTATGATATTAACGACAACTAGGGTCGAGATGGAGAATAGTCATTTAAATCAAGTCTCTGAATAATATCTAACTTATTTGGTGCTTCCCGTATACTGCGGTTAACCGAGAAATTGGCCGAGGCTAGATGGCGCCGCTGGGTCGAAGAATTTATCCGTAGATATTTGTAACCAGTAGGTTGAAACATACGCCGGCTTGTCAAGTAAGGTTGGCCAGTTTTCTCGGAGTGCTATGGGGAGGTATCCACCAGCAAAGAAGGTAGTTTGCTGCACAAAACGGACTCCCGATTGGACGTGGATTGTCCACTGTTCTCTGGTGCATGCTTGTTGAGGAGCTTTCAGCCGTCATGAAAGTGTGTCTTCTGGAACCAACGGCTGCTACTAAGTAGACTCACTTTGCGCATGAACACCCTAATGGATAACAAGCGGGGGGACTTCCAGGGGGCCACCCCAGCGTAACTGAGGGACAATCATCTTTAAGTAGAGAGAGTAAGATATTCCTCCATGCCGATGTTTGCCAGGTACTTTGCTATTCTTCACTGAGCGCATGTGAAAAAGCAGTTGGGGGAATGTCAGGTGAACCGCAGAGCATGGCTAAGCTGACAGGGAGAGATAATAACCCGATCATATTTTGAAGCACATAAGGATAGTAATTCTGTGGTGCACAAGGTTAACGACGCCGAAGTTATCGCGGTATTGGTAGTAAGCCAAAGAGAATTAGGAAGCCGACTGAAATTGTATCCAATACATTGTCATCGGTTTGGGCGTCCGTTGCTCCCAGGGAAAGCGATGACGTTGATATAAATGTCGTCGGTGATCCTTTAGAAGTAGCCAAATTTAGGAAGCAACAAAGCATGACTTCTACCGGCTACACGTTGTCCAAGACAAAGAAACGTATACTGGCGGGACCCAAACTTTCGCCAATTAAGCCGGACCCTTTGCACGGCACATGGATTTGGATGAAGCAAACAAATGAGGGTGATCTGACTTTTAGCACCGCTGAATTCACCTGCACTGCGCCGGCTACGTGGACCAGGAAGTGTATGTCTAATTTCACCGCTTGTCGGCCAACGATAGATAACATGCATCTATACATATCATTGCTTCCCAGAAAGCGAACAACGCGCCTAAACTACATTTTTCATTTGCTTTCCGGATACACCTCAAGAATTGACGATAGAGTAGAAAGAAGGTGGAGGATCAAGAGGGGGATAGGTGCTCACGTAGATCTAAGGAACAATAATAATATTTCGTATATTTCTCGGAAGGTTCGAGAGGCATGTTTGGTTGCATGATCAAATGTTACAGGGGTATTGCAAGTCACGCTGATCAAGCAGATAAACATTTGGGTACAAGATGAGAAGAAATAGCAAAGCTGTCATATCAAGAGGAACAAGGCGTCCATACGCACCAACGATGAGTATCTCAGGTGCAGACTTCAACTGGGCGATGGTGGCGGGCGTGGTGTCTGCAGTGTTCGGATTTAACGGACCATGGATCCTGGAGCCAAGAAAATAGTCAAAAGCCTTTTGAAAATGCGGAGGGACGAAGAACACTAGCTAACCACTTTTCAATTACGTGAAGAATGGAAGTGTCGTCCGCATTTAGGAGTGGGGATTGATATGATATGCCCCTAATAATGTATATTCAATGCTGGTAAGCCAGTGTGAAACAAAACGGGTTTCTTTGCTCCTTTTTTTGCGTTTGTGGGCTTAGCCGATAGGGATTACTGGCGTGCTGATAACCGCGATTGCCAAGGCGATCATTGGGGTGATTTTCGCGATAGACGATCGCAGCAACATCTGGAACAGGGATCCAAGTGTGGGTGCCTTCGTGGAAATTGGATGTCAACGTGGTAGAACGTTGGACACGGGTGGGCGGTTCCAGCAGTAAATCTGTGCAATAGACAGGAATTGTCCGCTCAAAGAGCCATAGGCCTTGTGGATCACGTTATGTGGCCTCGATATCTAGGCAGAATTGCAACGTTGGTGATTCATGAAGACTAGAAGCAATGTCCACTTCACCGCGGCCGTGGAGCAGATCGCATTTATCCGCTTTTGGATAGTTGATCTAAGTCTTGGGTCAGCTTGTTTTCACGGTGTGTTGAGACGTGTGAGGATGGGGCCAGAAACTGGATGGTAGACTGTTGGCGAGATACGAGTGCAAACGGACATAATTGGAATGGAAAAATGGAGAGATGGCAATCTGGAGGTATTCCAGCTGAGGGTTACGGTGCGTGCAAATCTAAGGATGAGTAATGATAAATGTTGTGTATAGTGAGGCATCAAGTGATGTTGAATTTCTCGCTTAGAATGGTCTAATTGTCAAAATCATGCATAAGAAAGGGTTTAGATTGGGACAATAAGTATTAGTTTGAGAGTAATTCAGAATGTGATGTGAGCATGTCTTTTTATACACCTTGCTACATGCACACCAAACGAGACAGAAAGTTCGGTGGAAAATTGAGCTGACTCGTACCGTTGACGGAGTATTTCTGCCCATACCTACAATGTTATGTACTTGTGCAAACTACAGGGAATAAAACATGGCTAGATCTTTTCGTTTTTAAAAGCGACGGAGGCAGGAGGAGTCATCCTTATGTGTTGGGGCAGTTTATTCCACAGGGAGGAATATTTGATGATGAAGTTTTTCCCAAGTGGTCTCCTTGACATGGGAACTGACACTAAGAACTCAGCTCGCCGCAAGCCATAGGGAAAATTATTTCGCTCTTCGGGTGCAGAGATGCACACATTTTTACCAATAATCCTGTGAAAAAGGAGAGAGATTGATGTGAACTGGACGCAGCCGCAAGGGATCGAGGTGTAGTTTTATGCAACGTTCCATGTGGTTTAGCAAGGAAGAGTGGCCCAAAAGTCGTTTGGTAAATGTTCGTTGAACATTCTCAATCTTGAGTCTGTCACTCCGCCGCATGTTGAAACACGCGATGGAACGGTAATCCAGGATAGGTCTTACGTGCGTTTTACTTATTAATAACTTGCTTTCCTGGTTGCTAAGTTTGCTGTGCACCAACCCAATTAGTCTCCTAGCTTTTGCAACTTGTATCCGGGTGTGTTATGAGATGTTGAATGTACTGGAGTAATGCAAACCTAGGTCTCCAGCAGTGTGAGGGGAAGTAATGACGTCTTGGTTATTCTCAAAGGTTCCTGTAGGAAGGTGGCATTTGTATACGAGTAGGCTGCTTTTTTGGGTCGAGCATTTCATCGACCAAGCTGCGCACCATGAATCGAGCGATAGTATATCATTTTTTACATTATCTATGATAGTGTTTATGTCACGAGGGGGAAGCGTGTATACAATTTTTATATCGTCTGCAAACAGAAAAGAAATACCAAGCCTAACGATGTGAAAAATATCGTTGATGTACAGCAGCAATAATAGTGGACCTGGCACGCTCCCTTTAATAACCCCACTAACAATCGGACGAGGATTGGATAGGGTTTCATTTACATTCACTGCCTGCATTCTAGAGGCCAACTAAGAGGAGAACCAAACCAGAAAGTGGGGGTTATACCCTAGCTCTTGACTTCCATGAGAAGATTGCGATGGGGTACGCGATCAAAAGCATTTGCCATATCTAAGTAAATCAAAATCAACGACTTTCCGTCGTTGGCAGCCTTCGTCACTAGGTTTAGGAAATCAGCCATGCAGGTAGAACATGATTTACTTTGAAGGAAACCATGTTGGCCGGAGTTAATGAGGTCATTATCTAATAAGTAAGTTGATAACTTACTTTTTATTATTCTTTCCATATGCGAGAGGCGATTGGGGTGTGATTGATGGGTCTGTAATTAGATGACTCCCGCTTTGAACTGCTTTTGTGAATTGGGACAATGACAGAAGTTTTCCATTGTTGGGGGAATGTGCCCTAATTTAAGGAAAGATTATATAGATTGACAAAAATTATAGGGATGTCTACACCCCAAATTTGAAGAGGGCTGTCGGAATGTCGTCCGGTCCGACGCGGAAAGACCGTCTCGCCTTTGACAGTAGTGGTTAAATATCACTTGGGGAGGTAGGCAGCAGAGACTGGCGGAATGTCCGTTGTGATGGTGTTGTCCTCAGTTGTCATAGAAGTGGCGAAATAATCACTGAACACCTCTGAAATCATTAGAGGGTCATTTGTGCAAGTGCCCCTGAATATGACTGACGTGATGTGCGCACTAGGTAGGGAGTTGTTATTTCTCAGTAGTTTGCCAGTGCTGCAGCCTTGTTGGCAGAGTGCAACACTTAAGTTTCTTCTTCTTTTGAAGAGAATCGAGAACCTTCTTGATCTCCCTAAACGGACAGTTCATTTGCACTATCAGAGCAAATTCTTTTGTTCTTTTGAATCTTGTCTGGATTAAAAAATACTTTTTATGGAGACGGTCCAGCGAGCTCAACCTTTTGGGGATCGTGCCACACTGGTTTGGAGTGATTAGATCAAGGCATACACTTAGAGTTGCGTAAAATTGGTTGGTTGAAGATCCACCGATAGAAAGAAAATATCCCAATTTTGACTACGAATTATGGAGGGAAGGCGGCTCCATGAGGCTCTGTGGTATGGTTTAGTGGAGGCTGAGGAGGAGATAACGGGCGTCGAAACTGCGAACTTGCAAACGATTTGAGAATGGTCACATCCGAGTAATTTGTTGTCTGTGGATGTGCGCACCTGTGTTACGTCAGTTTTGAACATATGATCTAGAATACTGTCGGCCCTTGTGGGTAGTGAAACATGCTGTGTTCGCCCACTCAGTCGTACAATGGAAACAAACGCAGAAAGGTATTTTGGGGAGGAGAGAGATGACCAACAAATCCTTGGGGCGTTGAAGTCCCCCACTACTAGCTCAGGGCCTGGAAGGTCGGCGGCCGCGTTAAGCGCGTCAGTTAGTGGTAAAACTCCAACTGGTGCGTACTAGGGGGACGGTAGATTCAACTGAGCAGTAAGTCCCAATGCCCGATAGCCACAGTCAGTCAGATGGAATCTTTCAGTTTAATAATGGTAAGATGCTTGTACCATGAGGCTGAAAGGGTGACTCTTGTGTATATAATTGCCGCTGGAGAAACGGGATGGCCGTGAAAGCAAATTCGGCCATCGAAGTCTGAGTACCAGCACCGATTGCCAAGGTCGGTTATTTCACTGGACGCATTACTGTGTGCATTAGGTCATTGGTGCGCACGCATAACAACGGTGGGAATTTCGTTTCCTCTTTCGGTATCTCAGTCTCGTCAACCAGTAATCCGTACATCTAGTGGAAATTGGGCGTGAAAATCTAAGAAGTTTTGGTTCGCATATGCATACAGATAAGTGCAGTTAGACATACGCATACAGCTGTGAATAGGTGCGTGTAGTTTCCCGTTCATATGAAACGCATACGTCGTCTTGCCAATATTTAAAGCTTACGCGCATAGGTGTATGCAACGAAGTATACGTATTCAAAGATGCTCGCATTTTCCATGTACGCATCCGAGAACATGGTAAACGAGGTTTATATGCTGCTTACAACTACATCTTTATATTCTGACCTACAATTGCCCGAGTGTTAGCGAATATGCATATATAAATGCGCAAAGTAAAGGATAATTTTTCCATTTAGCTGCTTATGTAGATAAATAAAGATTTATAATGGCAAAGCGCATTAATGGGATTATCATTCAAGCACAGAAATAGCAAACCGCTTTCATAATGGCAGCTAATAATAATTTTCACAGCTTTGGCAAGCAAGACGTCTTTTTCATTTTTCCTAACAAAACGGCAAAAATTAAGTACGCCTATCATCAGTCCTTTATACTTTTCACTTTTTCACATGCTTAGCTGTAGGCATTTAACGGCAAGCGCAACCTGTTATCGTGCGGCGGGGATTTTTGGGCATAACGGGCTACCTTGGGTGGATAGATAGCATTAGGGGACTGAATGACATCAAACATGTGCTTTGCGGCTGCGTGGGCACTTCTAAGTACTTTGAAGTCCCCGTCGAAATCCAATCTCCCGTATAACTATTCGTTAAGGTTTGTGCTCTTATCATCCGAATATATTCAGAAATGCTTATTGTTCGTTATTTTATAGGCTCTTCACCGCTTGCACGTGAACGCTTTTTATTTTCTTTTCCCCTTTCTTTTTGCTGTTGTAGCCTGTCGTGAACATAAACACTGCATGTACCTTGACGCTTGGAGGAAATAGACATTGCGAACATTTTTTTGTTAATACTTCGAAGTGTGTTGGCGTTTCTTGGGGAGCTGCGGTGTAAAAATGGATGGTAGTTGTCCAACTCAACAGTTTATATTTTGTTTTGATGTAGGGAGGGGTACACATTAGGACTGCATGGGGTATTTTGACTGAAAGAGAATTCAGGATTGCACCATCATTATGAACTATCGCTTCACTGGAAGATAGTACTAATTCAAATTGCAGCGGAGTCTTGTCATCGCGGATTCTGATGGGTTTGGACTTTATACAACTAGCCACCAGTTTTTATCTGCTACTTAAGCCTTGGGCGACATTATTGTGGGGGAGCCGAAACAGAAGTGATCAAGATTATCGTTGGATTCACTTCCCAAGTTTGCTTTAGTGGCACGGTTAATGCAACTTGCCCAATGCCCCAAAAATCGTAAACTTCATCGACAGTAGCTTCGTAATCTCAGGAACGCCGATTGCTACTGCATTGGTTACGCAGTTACTTGGTCTCATTTTCTTGTAAATACAGAAACAAGCAAAGTGCCTGTGGTTTTCAACCTTTTCAGACCCCCGAACCACCGTGGAAACCATTGAATGGGTCGGACATTTCACCGTGGAGACTATGCTATCTGTGGATGTCACCTGATCCATGAGGTTCGACTATTCAATTCCTTTCTTGGTTGCTGTCTCGCTAGCTGCTTATGGCAAACCCTTGGCGCTTAGCTGTTTTCTTCGTTCATACTGCTTTGACGTCTTTACCATTGGTTATTGGGTTACCGACGGTTGACCCTTCTAATTGGTTTTTCTTGCCAATATATGCCAAGTAATCTTAAAGCGTTTGGAATTGGTTTCCATCCTATGTGGCCAGTAACGGTCGCATTCAGTTAAATGGACTGTCAGAATTATAGTAGCGGAACAGCTCAGATTTTCGGGGTGCCTATCAGGTTTTGATTTGATGAGGTACAACTTACTTGGAGGTAATGTAAAGAAATGTACCGATCTTGTAACTTTTCGGCCTCGACGGCTTGGGTTCAGAAGATCTGTTCGCAACAGGAGATTCGTACAAAAATTATAGCGAAAAGGCCAAAACTGACGGTATAACATAAAAACGTTCGGTGACTGGATATGCTTTGGAGTATCTAGCAAAGTTGCGCAGCCAGTTAGTTTGTTCCGTAGCATTTAAAAGAATTACGCTGCAAAGAGGAGGACTGTCGCTAAATCCAAATTCATTTTTACTTGATCCTAGGCCTAAAAATTCATGGAAGAGAATGTTTCGGGTTCCTGGCAGCGCGGCTTATTCCTCAAAAAGAATGCGAAATATACTTTGCCCTAACTTATTGAACTGGAAGGAATTAGCTTCAGAAGTGCACTTTTCAGATAACGCTTACAAGAAACCACAATGACTGACGATACGTGTGTTGCTAGCAGCAGCCGGGTTGATCCTAGTCGTTCAGAAGTTTCATTTGTGTAGTCTTCTACATATTACCGAGGACTTTATTTCACACAGTACCAAAGATGTGCTGAGATTTTTAGACTTATGTTCATCTCCACTTTCTGGCCTGGAAACGTAAAATTTTGGCCAAATAAAAGCTTTCAATATGGGGTAACTTTATAGTAAAATTGTTCTTATTATCCTTGAGAGGTAGGTTTAAGTGTGGGCTCCGCAAGCCATGGTTTGATTGAATAACTCTTGCACCAGTTAGCCTGAGAAACTTGGAGAATCTCTGGTTTGTGGGAATTCAGCGGTCAGGATCGGCGTTGGCCAGCCGATTAGAAACCGTTCAGTGATTGTCTTCTACAGAATCCGGTTACTCTCCGCCAGCTGAAGGACAAGCATTCAGAAAGCGACGGAGCGAGCATGAATATCTCGAGACCTGGCGCTTAGGTGAGTTAAACTTGGAGGCAATGATGCGTTGCTTGAATAACGTAGTCGCCAAACCGGACACCTCTATCGCTAAAAAGCAATGACCAATCCTCATTGCGTGCGTCGTGTCTGAACACTGAACAATAGGGGCTGCTCTAGCCAGGAGGGCTGGGTGCGAATTCCACAGGCTTCCTCCTGGACTACCACCACGGTGGCCTGCCTTTACGACGACGGGATCTTGTTTGGAGATGAGACAAAAACCCAGTTTTTCGTTGCGACAGTGCCTCGCTAGTTTGAATCGATTTTAGCTGATCAGATAATAAGTAACTGCTTTTGAAGACTTAATCAGCACCAAAAACATGTCCTTCAGCGTGACAGCCAAAAACCAATGCAAGTAAACTGAGTGTCTACGATCGGCCGACTTGAGCGATGAAACAAAATGGACTGTAACAAAACGAGCCGCCCTGGGTAAGGTGACCCTAGACAGAAATAAAATTCAGCAAAGTGCACTTAACTAAACAGCACAGGGGCGAAAGATAACTAAATGAATCGCACAGAAAACTAGTGTCATTAAGGGCAATGCAGAGGGATTTGTCTGGAACTGGACAAGGACCGAAAAGAGGAAGGGGACAAGGAATTTTCGGTCCATCTGGGCTTTCCCCGCTGATTAGGGTGGGTTGACATGAGCAAGTTTGGCTGCCTAGCCAATAGAGTGGGACCTTGACACCGTCAACACTGAATTGGATCTTTTCCAAGTAGCTAAAAACTAACGACAAACTAGGAGCATTGGCAACCTTCTGCCCTGGGGGATCTCGGAGTAATAATAATTAAATTATTGCACAGCAAAATACTGACCCGACCACAATAAACCCCTCGCTGGAATCTCATAAGGGCTGAATTTCTAGGTATGAGAGGCCTCCTCATTCACATTCCATGCGTCGATCATCTTTAGGCAAGAATGAATGGACTTCTAACTAACGCAATGTACCTTCTCGTGCCCGGGTTACCTACAGAAAACGTTAAATCTTAGGCAAAAATCGCAGTTATGCACTAAAATACCTCAAGGAAAATCGAACTCCTTGAGACTGCTATCGTTTTTCATGCGGCCCTTAGGAGCATGCTGATTATAGTCCCATGCGGCCCTCAGCGTAAGTATCATATTGCAGGCTCTCAAGGGAAACTCATAAAACGGGTTTAGTTTAATCCCATCAGCTTCTGCAGATCTCACCCGGACGTTCACTACTAAGCCGGGGTTAGCGGATAAACATGGGCCGGAGCAACAGTTAAGCGGCCGATGTACTGACAGTCTATTAATTTTCGGTATTCTCTCTTTCCGGAACGAAGATGTCAAGAGCCAAAGGCGCACAAGCATTTGGGGTAGATGTTTTGTTGCAGAGTGGGTTAATTAGCTTCTCGGCCGCACACGCAGAACGTAAGCGAAGTGCAATGAAAGCACGGACATCACCAGGCCTTGACGAGATCTCGCCTATACTGTTACAACAGTGCACAGACCAGCTAGCCCATCCGCTACGTGAATCACTAAGCCATTCTCTGCCAGCGGACCAGATCCTGGAGGCATGGGAGTCCTGTGACTTTCAAGTCTATCAGTCGGTCCGTACCCGAAAATTATAGCTCAGCTGCGCTACTAGCAAAAGTCCTAAGAGTCATGGGAAGCCTGATTGATGATGGCCTGCGCAACATTCTTCAGGATGACCTTTTATGTGACGCGCAGCACGGGTTTAGATGACGCATATCCTTTCAACCAAGCTTCACTGAGTTTATGGACTGGCACGTCGAGGCAATAGACAGAGGGATTCAACTGGATGTAACCCCAACTGAAGTTTTCAGGGTCTTCGATAGGATGATCCGTCGCTGACAATTGGAAGGGCTACAGGAAATTAGGCTGAGTGAAAACCTCATCACCTGGGTGTCGCACTCTTTGCGCAATCAAAAATTTCTGGTCGGGTTGAACGGATCTCTTTTCAATAGCTTTGATTTCCCCCATCCGAATGCCCCAGGGGTACATATTGGGCCCAAGGGTTTTCAATAATCTCGTGACTAGCCTTGCTTTACAAACAGAATCCAACGCCTACTGTAGGCAGATGACGTAAAGATCTGCTGGGGGACAGGAAAACACCAGACAGGTATGCTCAGCAGACAAAGCTTGACAGAATAAACTTGTCGCCAATGCCCTCCCATTCAATAGGGGTAAGTGCAAGGCAATGAACATGGGTGAACATCATGCCAATGGATACACAGTTGAGGGAAATATACTGGGAAGAACTACATAGGAGAGGGAACTGTGATCGACCGTCTGGGACGATTTGTCGTGGGTGGCCAACTGTGGCGCGCTAATCCGGAAGTAAGAGCTCAAGCCTAGCCAACACAGTTGCATTCTGAACAGGTTCACTCCTGATTCCTTTCCGAAGCTATTCTCAACCCTAGCCAGGCCTCGCCTACAGGCAAACATCTGGACCTGTCAGCCAGTCTTGAGGATGGACAAAATTATAATTGAGATTTCGAAGTGGAGCCAAAAAGAGCACGTGGCCCCAGGAACCCAGCCTGCCATTCCGCGCTTTGGCCAGATATATTTTAAAGCACAAGCGGCCAAGAAGGGACCTCATACTCTTTGGAGGTATCCTAAAAACTCAAAGATATCTCAGCAGACACCTTCACAGACTAGCTGCCACATCGGCATTACCTAGTCACTCAGTGAAGCTTGAGGGACAGCGTCCCAGCAAGAGGGGTAAGGAACAAACCTTCGCCGTCTGAGTACGTCGCTTGCGGAACCCATTGCCGGAAAAGGTCTTGCAGGTAAGAGGTGAACGACATTCAAAAGACGACTAGACCGGCACGTAGCCTAGAGGTACCCCGACGAGCCATTTAAAATACTATTAGCAGCGTTTGGCTCAGCGCCGCACTGGTTGCGGTGAGGGCACAACCCGATTGCAGAGGTTCCCCTTGTGGATAAACCCTACGGCATTTGCGACTAAATGACTGACTGTTTATACGTGCACGCTTCCCCATGGGCGTGAAGGTGATTCACTCGATGCACGTCAGAGCCAAAGAGTCCACCTCGCCCAGTTATATGCTTACAGATTTCGGCCTCCTCTCAGTGATGGCCGAAGGTCGCTGGCAACACTAGACTAGCATTAGCAACAGCATTGTGCTCAACCGCAAAGATCTGCTCCGGTACCTCTGGAACCAGTAGTGCGTCGCTGTCGAAGGATTACAGAAAAAAGCAGAAAAAAATAAGTAAAGGATCATACGAAAGGAAAGTTTACTCTGGGGGAATACGTAGAAACGGAAGAGGTAAGATGAAAAAAAATGGGAAAATAGCAAAAAAGGAACAAAGAAAGGACCGAACGGACAGAAAGCCAGCGGTCAAAAATAGACGGCAGATAACATAATCGGAGGAATATGTGAGACAGCGAGGCGAAATACAGGGCCGTTTTATTAACCACCTAAATACAGGCACAAAAATCTCTAAGAATAGGAGGGAAAGAAAAGAAAAGAGAAAGAAAGGTTCCAAAAAACAAGAAGGAAACAGTGGAATAGAAGAAATGGAGAAAAAGAGTCGGGCGTTTCGTCCAGCCCATGCTTAAACACCGAAGCGCGAACGACGTAAACACGCATCATCCACATATCCATGGGGGTTGTGTGTATCTTCCGACCACCCCCTTGAATTTCCACGGATATGAAGCTGTGTTCTATCCGAGTGGGCTAGCAGCAGCAACTGCCAGCTGTCGCGAGGGTTAGGCCATCCACCTTCCTTCCAAATCCCATCCTCTTTCTCTCTTTCTGCCCACTCTCCGAAAGTCACAGTTTTACTTCCGCACTCGTCTTCACCCGTCTGTTCTCTTATTTTGTCTTGAGCACGGTGAGCCCAAGAGAACTTGCCCCTATGTGACCTCTTCATGAAGGAGACGGTTTTGTAGTGTTCAGCGCACGGTGGAACCACTGCAAGATGAGTGCTGGCTGGTGACTTTTGACCGAAAGCCTTGGAGAACGTATTGCAAGCCACACGTTGGTGTCAGGCAAACGCCCCACATTCAACAAAACAAAGCATTCAGACATTTCTTTATCATTTTTTTAAAATCCAAGACTTTGTACCACGATGGCGCCTTGCCAGGAAGTCGGAAAAAAGTACTTGGTTGACCTTAGTCTGTTAGCGAGCCGTAAAGCTGCCACCAGAACCCAAGCTGCTGGAAAACTGTCATTGTTATGCTCGACAAACCCCAGGAAACTTTGTGAAACGGAACTGAACTGACCTTGGTCAAGGTTGAAGTCTGTTGACGCGTCGGGCGGGTAGTTTTGGCGGCAGATCATGAGCACTGTTGACCAACTGAGACCTGGATCTCACAGCAACTTGACAAGCCTTCTCGGGCCGAAATATCGCGGGCTTCTTCGCTGCAGCAAAAAGAGACCGCGTCTATTTCGCGTTTGTGGCAGCGTAGGTCTGATAGCATGCTTCTCTGCCTGCATGTGTGCGGCTGCTTACGTGCATAAAATGGCAGATGAAATACTGGAAGAGACACTCACAGCCGAGGAAGTTTCCAGGGCTAGTTTCGGAAGCGGCAAACCTAATGAAAGACCAAAACTGAGTGTGACGATTCTTAAGAAAATCCTTCAGAGACGTGGAGTTATTTTTGATCACGCCGTTCAGGCAGAAGAAATTGGTGCATTGTTACAGCTAACAGGTGAGTCAGTTTAAAGTAGCCCAGCTATTTAGGAAATGTATTGGCCGTAGTAGTAGTGGTGATAGCAGTTGTAATATAGCAAGATAAGCTGGCTATGCTTAATTCACCTTTTAACCATTGGCGTATATAGTTCTGCCAAGCATTAATTCAATTCTCTGCATTCATATTTGAACGGGGTGGTGATAAGTGATGGTACCATTATCTACCAAAGAATCTTGTGAGGATTATTTTGCTCATCAGTGATTGGTGCCAGTAGGCAGTAAAGTAGCTGAAGTTTTTCCTTCTGCATGCGTGGATGGGCCAGCAAATGATAGTATTCGAAGCAACCAACCCAATGTGGTTTACGGTGCTACCGCGTTGGACCACGATGGGCTAGCGATGGACAGCTCCATAGTTGAACGTGGGGGCAGGCAACAGGCTTCCTGGGGTTCGCCCTGTATTCACAACTGCTTAGTCCTTTCGCACATAAGCATTGTCACGTAAGACGCTTCCCTAAGTGGACTGTTTCAGCTATCGTGGAAAAACTGAGGCAACTTCACATCGACCGGATGATCATTCCCTTGCCTGCTCCGAATTACGAGTATCACGTATTGGGTATCGGGACTACTTTTATGGATTGCCAGTGATAAGAAAGCTGTCGTTCGTATGGAGTTGTGTTTGCTGTTGCCCACAGTATTGGCGGTGGTCAAGTGGATTAAGCGTCTGCCGCCCGAGTAGTTCAGTTTCGGATCCCAGATGTGCCAGCCACTTTTGTGGTGGGCAGCGCTTTGCTGTTTCCATGATCGTTACCACACCTGACCTATTAGAATGCTAATTCTGCTCCTATCCGAGCTTCAACGTTTTCCGCATGCGTGGTAGACCGAAATTTTATGAGCCATGCAACTTCCATTGCAGCAATGCGTTAGGCCTATCACAAAAAGGAGTTCACTTAGGGGACGTATGTGAAGTTTTGGTTTGAAGACTTGATCTTCAAGACAACGACATAAGATGTGGTACTGGGAAACTTTTTGGAGTCGGTGTCCTGGTTTTTACGTGTTTTGGTAATTTCAGGTCAGGTTACATTATTTCGTTCATGTTGCATGTTTCTACTTTGCGGGGTCACCTGCCGCCGTTTCATAACCTTCGTTTTCCATTACTTGATATATATATATATATATATATATATATATATATAAGTTGCAGCGGAGTTGGATCCCATAGTCTGAGGGTCTGTTGTACACAAAAGGCTGGACATACATGACAAGATCAGCTTGCTGACATGGTCCTTGAAAGCACTAATTTCAGAAAAAAATATAGATTGGTGGATGGCGTTCCGCTGTTTCGCGGTTCTCGGGAATAAAGGAAAATCATACTAGTATTGCGGCAGCTTGAAGTTGACACTTGTATAGACGACTCGCTGTCTGAGAACGGGAGTAACAATGGGACATAAAAGAACTGAAACCACAAAAGCGAGTTTCCAGGAGCAAAGGTCGTGGCACTACCAATGGAATGTGCTCGGCGATGACCTAGTGACTGCAGGTTAAGACTAAAGTTGGGCTGGTAGTCAATCTGATGGCTTTGCTGCGGCCGAGAAGGATTAAAAAGAGTGACGAATCTCCGATCTAATCAGAACTGCAATATTCAAGAGTGGACAAAACAAGCAGCCATGGGGCTGTGAAATAACGTCTGGCATGGAAAAGAAAGCGTACCTTTTTAATGCCTTCCGGACATGAACAGAGCGACAAGATGAAGCTGAGTGTATTAGAGTCAAAGCATGGTGTGAGGTCAAATCGAGTACCTTTATAGAAAATCGTTTTTGTTTAATAATGCGGTTATCTGCTGATGGTGGCAAACGAACCCCAGAGTTAAGCCCCGTTTTGGCCACAGGTCTGAAGGCGAGGCCAGTGAATTGAGCAGATAATAACCTACGATCGACTGAATAACTAATCGTTTTTGGCCTGCAAGATTGACCTACCAACCAACTCGTACGCCATCAGACCTGAGGAACTAAAGACCAACGATTCTCCGAAGCAGTATGGCCACAGTTGATTGAGCCAAGCTAACCAGTATATATATATATATATACATATATAAGCAGGAAGTAGTATCTGGATGCGTAAACAAAATTAGCCCGGGAGCACACGACCGGTTTCGCGGTTATTGTCGCCCAACTGACAAAGAATTATCAACGAATCACAGTTGTGATTCTTCTGTGGACTCTTCGACGAAGAGCTTCCATGCACACTCCTGTTGCTACAGATTCGATTCTGGTGAGAAATATCAATCAATTCGGAGTGTACAAGTATGTGGATGTTTAGACAAGAGAGCATCGGGTACGCATACCTGACGAGCGACAATAACCGCGAAACCGGTCGTGTGCTCCCGGGCTAATTTTGTTTACGCATCCAGATACTACTTCCTGCTTATATATATATATTTATATATATAGTATATTCTAGAGGTTGGTATACGCTGAGTTATACCGATTACATATATATATATATATAGTGTATATTGCGCCGGCTTGAAAATAAACACGATGCCAGCTCAGCGAGCGTCTGACTAAAACTATGCGGCAAGCAGGTACAAGAAATGAAAACAACAAACAGATAGAGTTCTTTGTGCTTTCACTGCACGCATTTTGCAATTTTTTATTTGTATTATTCTCTCGTGTCGGTTTTTATGGGAAACGAGTTCCGTGGGCGGGTCACACGGTATTCACGCTACTGACTTCAACCCTGACCGGTGTCAGCTCTCATCTATTGGGCCCAAAGTATGAAATTGAAAACACCAATCGATGCGGAAGCCGAAGCTAGCTTCTTCGTACATTTACGATCAGTCATGACCTGACCGCTGCGTCCCTCTGTCCAGCCTTATTCAGCACGGACGGTGAGGAAGCATATGCGAAATTTGTCTAAGCAGCAGAAAGTGGTATATACCCATTAGTTTGTTTAGGGGTCAACCATCCGGACCCTATACGAACCTAACATATGCTTACCCAATGTTCCAGTCAGATTTGATCAATGCGGCCAAGCACCCTCCACGCGGATAGGCCGGATCTCGCAATCGTAGAGCAGAACACCATGTACTGTGACATTATACACATGGTACATTCTTTCCACAAATGAAATTGGAATGCCATGTCTGCGCCACCGCATGTGTTCGAGGTTCGCGAAGGCTGCTTCGTATTTCGCAATTCATGATGCGACCTCCCCTCTCAACACCAATATTTGTGGTTATGTTTCTAATTGTCCTTGATTTATTAGTGGTCAGCAAGAAGGATGAGTGCAGGTAGCTTAAATGGAATGATGCTGGACAGTCTTGTCGTACTCCAGTGGAAACGGCAGAAGGTGTGGAAAGCCATAACCCGACTGAGATGTGATGGTACAATTCTCTGACACATTCCTCAAGCATTTCTTTACTCAATCATTACTGCCATAATGCGGACCTATCAACGGTGTCAGGGATTGCTCCAATTTTTAGAAGCACAATAATTGATGGCCTTTTTGAAGCAAAACGGCACTCTAAAAATTGTCAGAGGATGAAGATTTGATCGATGCATTCACAACCGGTGCGAAATCTAGTCTGTTCCTCGCGAGTTTGTTCTGCACGCGCGTTGTGCAACCTCCGAAAGATGACAATCGCGCTGTTGGGATTAGGCTAATGTCGCTGAGTTGGTCCAAGACAAGCCGTTTGAGTCAAAGATAATTTCTCAGATCTCAGACTTTATTCCGTAAACAACGGAACAGTAGACGCTGAAAGGCGATAGAAAGTGTTCGGAAAATGTCAGATCAGGAAATAAAAACAAATCTTGGGCGTGATTTTCGCTCCCGTAAATGAGCGGGCTTGGGGATTGTTTGTTTTCGAAAGATTTGTTACGAGCTCTGCTTCTCAAGTTTTTGGATGAATGCTGTTGTGTCCTCACTGTGTAATGTGTCATTTATTAGTGTAGGTCCCTGGAATTGATAAAAAAAGGCGTTGGATTAACAGTGACGTCTAGTTTTTTGTGATTCTCACAGTGCTTAGTATGCGAAGCTCGACGTTGGGATCTGGTGCTTCGCTTGTTTCGAAATGATCAATCAGGTGGCTATGAGGTTTAACCACTGGGTGTCAAGTGGTGCATCGCCCACCATAGAACTGTACGTGAGCGTACCTGGGGGTTGAACTCAGTCAGATGCACCTCTTTGATCAAGGAATCGTACTTCATTGGTTTTGCAAAATGGCGCATTAGGTAGATAGGGATTCTGCAGACGCGGATTTTCTAATATAGGAAGACAGTCGTTCGTAAGAAGTCGAGTTTGTAGATGAGCAAATCAGCGACTGGATGGAATGAAGAGCTTACGGAAGAGCAATCTCACGTTGGCTTACGGGGTACATTCTTCAACTGGTTTGCCCAAACAGCGGTCCTCGAAAGGGTTCCGTTGAGCCTCACAACCTAACCGTTCTACTGAGGATTGTGGGCTATCGTTCTGCTAGAGGTAATACTATTGCTAAAGGGAAAGTTTTTCATTTTCTCACGCAAAAGAAGAGGGCATGGGGAAAATCGAAGACATTAGTTAGGCATCAAATAACTAGTAACTGATAAATTAGGACAAGCATAGCTTAATGAGACATGGAAAACTCGTCCACGATTGTCAACAAAATCGGTTTCGGGTTCCTTTAAAATTAGTATTTGAGTCGTCCAGACGAAGCCATGGCTTTGATGAGACTCCCGTTCGGCAATTTACAAAACTGCGACTCGTGTTTCGCACGGACTGAGCGATCACTGCTGGTGAGTTTCACGTCATCGATAGCGTATGGGAGATTTTTGCTCTTCACAAAGTGCGCAAAACATCCTGATGGTATAGAGTTGTGTAGCTCTTTCAGTGGCTTCAAAGATGTGGTGGCCGAACATTCTCTGGGCTGTCACATTGTCAGGAAAAGGTCGGTAGATAACGTTAAGACTGTAATCTGGTAGTTCGATTCTCTACTTTTGAATTTCGTCTTTTTTAATTTTTCCGTGTTGTCTAGACTCAATCACTAGAGCAATGGACTTTGGCATGTAGCAAGTCTGAAATGTCTCCATTTATGTTTTGCTTCAACGGTAGTGCCCGTCTCTTTCTCTACGAAGGAATGATTTTCATTTTCCGATCTGTAACAGCTATAGCCCATTCGTTGGTTTCTCTGACCAGTAGTTTGTCTGGGTAAGCAGGGTTGAGAGTCGCGCTTTCAAGCTCGTTTTTGAGTGCCTCAAGATATGCCTTGATGTTTTCCGGCAAGGAGGATGAACTGCTGTGAACCAGCAAATGAACTTTCGCCGAAAAGCGAGGTATCCATTTGCATTAATATAATAATAACCCAATAGCTCGTCTCTAGGATTTTAGGTCTTTGGGTGGTGGAAGATCTTGGAATGTTTGTAATCCCTTGGGGTTAGGTTTCATCAATCCATAAAGGACTGCATAAACCAAGAGTTTCAGTTCTTTGCAACCAACGTTATTCTCTTCGTTCAGCGAAGTTCCTGGCCAGCGAAGTTCGTGAACCTGTTGCGGGCATTGTACTCTCATACCTGTGGTCGCGTGAGGGTATGCGGTGAACTATCATATTCATTCGAAACGACTAGTAGCGTTCGACATAGGTGTTCCATCTCTCCATTCCTGTTCAATTTCATCATGGACGAGGTGATGGAAGATGCTTTAAGTGGTCTCCGGGATGTAGGACTCGACCTGGGAAATGGAGGAAAGCTGTGTGACCTAGATTACGCAGATGGCATTGTGTTCCTGTTGGAATTCGTGGACCATGCACAATGCGCACTGGGTAGACTTTCGAGGTCTGTAGCTCGGTTCGGCATGGGCTTTACACGTTCAAAGTGCAAAGTGCTGTTACGGGCCTGGACGACAGTAGTCTCAAACTCGGTACTGGATGGAGAGGAACTAACGACTGTGGACCGTTTCACCTACCTTGGTAGCTGCGTGTCCAACGATGGTAGCTCGGGAGTGGAGGTAAACACGCGTATATCCAAGGCTCGGGCAGCTTACGCTGGACTAGGGCACTTGTGACGTCGGTCTGATATTTCACTGAAGTTGAAAGGTCGTGTGTAATGTGTCGCAGTGCGTTCAGTTCTGTTGTACGGTTGTAAGACAAGAAGTATGCACGTGGGCGATGTTCGTCGCTTGGAGGTTTTCGACCACCGATGTTTACGTAGTATTGCTAGGATTGGATGGAATGACCGGGTGAGTAACGTGGACGTCAGGAATCCAGCATTAGGCGCTAATTCTGAGAATAACTTATTTCAGCGTATGGAATTTAGTAGACTACGCTGGTGGGGTCACGTGTTGCGTATGGCAAACACTCGTCTACCATACCGTACCCTATTTCGCACTTCTCTCATGGAGTGGACGAAGCTATGTAGAGGTTCACGGATGACGTGGCAACGTGGGATGAGAAAATGTACAGTGAACTAAGGTGAAGTGGGTGTCTCACGTCTTGTTGGTTTGAGTCCGAAAGACCCATCAATTAGTTGGCTGGGGACATTGAAGGATATGACAGTGAACCGTGAACAGTGGTGATTGTGTTATCATTTTCTATTGAATCAGAATGATTGAAAGAACGCGTTTGTGCAGTTAGATTATGTTCCGTTTTTTGGTTACTGCGGCATTCTTATCTTTTCCCGCCAGTGTACGTCTACTCCCTGTTCGCGTTGGATATTCATTCCTTCTATAGAAAAGTATCACTCTGGGAAAAGGGCAGTGGTCAGTTAGGCTTGCCTTGTTGTTTAATGCTGAACGATGATGATGATAATGAGTGTAAGCTCATGTTTTTCCCTGTGTTAAGGAAATTGATCGGATTTTTGTCGTGATCTTTTTCTTCCCAATACGGCGATGCTATCGATGTGGGCAAAAGTGCCCGCTAGGATTTTGTTTTGAATTGTTCCGTCAATAGCACGCTGATATCAAGTGAACGTGATTTGTCCGTCCATATGGTCTCTTACAAACCTGGTGTTATCTACCGCGGGCTTCAGAAGCAGTGTATAGACGTTCTTGTTTTATTTTGGCGACTTTTTGGTACACACTTCCTAAAACTAAAGTGCTGTAATTAGTGTGCAGTGATACTGTTCTTGGTAATAGGTGGGCGTGCAGCAGCACACACCGATTGATGGTTTGTCTGTAGTCAACGGTCATACGTCTTCTGTGTCGTTCGTTGGTGTTGGGCGAGGTGGACGTTTTGATGATGCATTCTTTGAAGTGGTTTTGGATTTCTGTCAAATTAAAAAATACAAACTAAACTTGAACATGATAATAAGAACAGCAATCGATCCGCCCTCGAAGATGGGACTAGCTCGGAACACCAGGCCTTCGAACCGGGTAAAGGCCACTGGGGCCCAGGGCTTTAGGATCTCCTAATGCCTAAGTTTTCTTACGGATCTCCACCTCAGACGGTGTGTCTACCTGGACAGACCACGGGACATGTTCCAGAATAGCTAGGGGAAGGGCTGACACTCGAGGCAAGCTAAATTGTACTTTGAAGTCTTCCGCCCAGCGTATCAAACATCGATAATGAACCGTTAACTTCACAGCTGTTTCAGTCTAACAGTGGCTCGGATGCGGTGAAACAACTTGCGGAAATTTCCAGTGGCGGTAACATGTTCCATCTCTAATGCAAAATCACTTGTGTTCAGCGAATGCTTCGTTCTGGGTGGTTCTTCGTTAACTGCTATCCACCGGTACGGACTAGAGTGCATCAAGAAGGCGTAGCAGAAGTCCACAGCGTTACAACACATTGGGCCAGGCCACCAATCACCAATTTAATAGAATCCAACCATTCTGCCAGTAACGGCAGTTAGCGGCGGTTTAGGAGTAGTGTCAATTCGTGTGATAGTATGGCCTAGATGAGATCCAGAGGGCACGTAACTGGCAGATCGGAAGAGGCGAGATGAAGAATGGACAGGGTCAAATATTTACACACAGTTTGATTACGCTTGCCAAAAAACTGTTTGGTGTCCAGTTTTGACTAGTGAATAGTTTTGTTTGGTTTGAGGTCATCTGATTTGCCTTTGTGTGATCAGAAGGGGGTCTGAATTAGGCTTACTGGGTTCAGCGACGTGATTTTACTATCTTAAGGTAGGTTTAAAAGTGTTGAAGAACATCAGGCTTTTGGAGTACCAGGCAATAATCAGATCGAGGTCACCGATCAATGATGCAAGAACAGTGAAATGATCGCGGGTGATGTTGATTGATGACTTACGAGAGAATGAGTTAACGTAGCCGTTCATAGCTCATTTATGCCATACTTCAGGTCAAGGCCTTTCTTGAAACGGTAATGAAGGTTGCAAAACATGTGTGTCGGCCTATACTTGGTCACTACTCTGGAATGGTTTGCGGCTGTTATGTGATTAGCAAACAGGAAACAAGCGATTGTGAACACTATTTATTCTTCATAACTTGATATATCTCAGGTGAGTTAACCGAGGAAGAACTACACTGCGCGAAGAAATCTATTTCCGTTTCTGAACGGTTCAACACTGGAACGTTTCCGGATACCATACTACATTCTCAGGTCTCAGAAGGCGGGCAGAATGACTTCTCACAGGGTGGATTTTCTGTTCCGGGAGCAGAAAGCTTCGTTTTTGATAGCGAGGCATCCTTTGTGGAACGGGTCGATGACAACAAGGACAGCGTTTGGCTTCTGTCAGTAATTGCTTTGGATTCCCGGTACCCTTCAAAACACGGAATTTCTGCGAATCGGATGAACACATTGGTCACGGATGAAATATGGGGACTTCTCGTTGACCGGTACACTCCATTTGGTTTCAAAATGGGATTAATCAACTGTTATCGGCTTCGAAGGTCAGTATTCAACTAATCAAGTTGTTATATTGTCTATATGAACAGGAATGCTCTTTTAAGCGCTAAAGATGGATAATAATGGCTGGTGACCGGAAAAGAGCGTGAAGCTTTTACCATGAAGCGTCTTAGGGAATTTACTAATTTCAAGCACTGGATCTAATGCCTCTTCTTGTCTCGCTCTATAGCATCTTTCAGCTTTCTTAGGTTTCCGATGGGTGGGACATAATGTTTTTTGTCAGCCATCTGTAAGTTTTTGGGATAGCAGTTCTCAAACGCCGTGTTCTGAGGCATCTACCTCCATCATTATGGGCATACGAGGATCATAGTGCGTCAGCATCAAGCTGAATGTCAACACCCGATTGAATTCACTAAACAGTGCTTGAACATTCTTTCGACTATCATTTAGAAGCTCATTTCAGTAACGCATTCAATAAAGTCCTTATATTGTCCGAATTCGGGATGAAGTTGTTGTCTTAGTTTACAGGACCGGGGAATGATTGCGACTCCGTTTTGTTTGTCGGTGCTGACATTTAATTAATGGCGGCCACCTTAGGCGGATATGGACATCCTTCTTTGCCATTTTTGAATCCAAAGAACTGTATGCTTAGAAGAAAAAAGGAATACTTCGTGATACGCAATTTGAAACCCAACTGTCGCATTCCATTTATGAATTCATCTAGGTTTCGCAGATGTTCTGGCTGAAACATGCCCATAGTGACCACATCATTCTTTTGGGCCAGTGCAAAAAGGAAATCAATTAACATCATGTCAGTTATCTGTTGGAATATGGCCGTTGCAAATTTTACCCCATTCGGTAAACTGTTATATTGATGTAGTCCTCGATCATTGATGTTTAGCTGTCCCTTGTTGGATTCATCTACTTCAACCTCGAGATAAGAATTTGATAAGTGAATGTTTGAAAATATTATCCTCTATTCAATTTGGAAATTAAATCCTTTGTAGTCGACAAAAGCTGGTGAAGGTATTTGAGCTATCGGTACTTCACGGCTGCTCTCACCACAAGAGGGTTTTGGTTTTGAAGCCCTAACCAGAACAAGGCAGTAGAACGTTTACCTAGCACAGGAACACGAGGCATGCTGATACTTATAACTATTCATTTTGCTGAAAGCAATGGATAGTGCGGTCCTGATTATCCTGGATGACGACCGATGCAGTATGGAATTTATTGTGGTATCTATCGAGGTTTATTCGAGGAACATTGCTAGGTAGTCCAGACATTAAGCGGGAGACCGACTAGGGTTCCCAACCAAAGCCTTTGGTTCCAACAAGAACATCTCGGCAAGACAGCGGGGAGTGATTAAGCGGAGACCATCTACTTGAATCAGTTATTCTTCAATTTTCTGATTGAATTGCCAGCTCAAATCAACTCTCAACCTGAGGAGCAGGAGACTACTTCGTCAGGCACCTTTCCACTGGCCTCCAAGGCATGACTGGATGTTCCGCTTGAGGTAAGCCATCCTGTGTAGCTCGTTGGATCGTAGAGGCACGCAAGCCGTCACACGACGTCAAGGTGCAGTCTCTGAGTCAGAATAGGTCAAGGTAGTTGGGATATGTTTTGGGCATGCCCAAAGGGCGCCTCTCTCGTTGTCTGCTGCTCTTCGAGGCAGGTAATGCTTGGAGGATGGTCCGGGGTAGCTAGTCGATGACATGGGTAGTGGGTGCGAAAACTTCAGTCAGTGAAATGGCTTGTGTAGGTGCAATTGGACTACCGGGTTGGGGTCCGCGAGATCTCTCGAAGCGCTGGTTGGAGATAATAGGTAATATGGCTGATTGCCGCAGTCAGTGGCGTTCTTGTATTCGAAACCTTTCTTCTTCCGTATAGTTCTTCACATTATTTATTTGCAGCTGATCTTTCGTTATTCCCCGTTCTTTTTCTGTTTGAGCAGGTGTTGCTGCGAGATAACAACCACAACCAGAGCATGTTAGCGCAAGGTTAGTGGATATCCAACTGAACTGAGTTGGCAATGAATGTTGGTGCGTCTCTATGTGGGCGTTGAGTCCAGTGTAAAAGTCGGTATATAGTATAACACATCCGTTTGCTTTCTTAACTACCACAATGGTTGCAGCCCATGCTGAATGATTACCTGGCTCTGTTAACTGTCCAGCTCCTCATCTATTGATTTCATAGTAGCATAAGGCACGGTGGGTTTCGGACAAACATCGGTTTATCATCTGGTTTTAGGTAAGAAATGGATTTAGCTTTAGCACACAATCCCAGACCTGACCGTAATATGTCAGCTTGCTTTGGACGACTGTCGTTACTCGTGATGTGCGACTTACCTTTTCGATGTCATACATCTCCGATAAGTTCGGGTACGACACAGTAGTTGGGATGTTGGTGTCAAATCGAACCAATGGGCACATTCTGTAACTTGCGCTTATTGATCCAATCGATACTGAGGAGATTTAAGTTATCTGGGAAGGATATAAAACAAACACCATGGCGATGATGACTACGAAAGAACTCATTTTCTAGCTTTCCTGCAAGATGTATTTGCTGTCCATTGGCATTTAAAGAAATGCGGTGCCTGAATTCGTATTATGGCTGACCAATGACAATTTATATTGTATGGGAGATGATGGCTGTATCAAATACTATGTCCAACTGGGGAGTTATTTGGCAGTCATTTACAGTCAGATTTAGGTATTCCCACAGACGATTGAGGGACTTTTCGTTGAGAACACTGTATTTGACTGATGTCTAAGACGAGAAGATGCAGTGAGTCTGTTCAAGTGTCGAGTTTGTGGGTGTCCGTAAAATGCCTTTTTTTGCCCAGTGCGGCTACACGGTCGAAGTGCAGCTCCAACAGGCAGAGGATGATCGCTGTGATGATGACGGTTCGCTCATTTCACGTCGTTAGGAAACCGGGTCTCGCGTTATTTACTCCAATGAGACATTATTAACATTTACTAGATGTTGGACCATCTTCTAATCGTGCTTTAAACTTTTTAGTCTAAAGCAATCTGCGATTAACTCCTATATCGGTTGTTGTTCTGCAATGTCCAGCTTTGCTATAAACCTCATGCAGATTTCCCCATTATCCGGTGATCTCAGCCCGGAGACAAAAATCAATGCCTTTAACTGGTCGTCTGTGATCTTTTTGAGTTGAAAACATTCACACTCATTGTCATGATATAATTTCCTGTGATTGTCTTCACGATTGAATAGTGTCTTCGCCTCAGTTGACTAGGCGGCGCTATTCAGTGCCGGTATGGCAGCGAAGTTAGTGAACGTGTTGCGAGCATGACTATGTGAGGGTATACGGTGAACTGTCGATTGCATTCGAAGTGGCTAACGGTGTTTGACAAGGACGTCCTATTTCAATCCCTGTTTAATTTCGTCATGGACGAGGTGATGGAAGATGCTTTAAGTGGTCTCCGGGATGTAGGACTCGACCTGGGAAATGGAGGAAAGCTGTGTGACCTAGATTACGCAGATGGCATTGTGTTCCTGTTGGAATTCGTGGACCATGCACAATGCGCACTGGGTAGACTTTCGAGGTCTGTAGCTCGGTTCGGCATGGGCTTTACACGTTCAAAGTGCAAAGTGCTGTTACGGGCCTGGACGACAGTAGTCTCAAACTCGGTACTGGATGGAGAGGAACTAACGACTGTGGACCGTTTCACCTACCTTGGTAGCTGCGTGTCCAACGATGGTAGCTCGGGAGTGGAGGTAAACACGCGTATATCCAAGGCTCGGGCAGCTTACGCTGGACTAGGGCACTTGTGACGTCGGTCTGATATTTCACTGAAGTTGAAAGGTCGTGTGTAATGTGTCGCAGTGCGTTCAGTTCTGTTGTACGGTTGTAAGACAAGAAGTATGCACGTGGGCGATGTTCGTCGCTTGGAGGTTTTCGACCACCGATGTTTACGTAGTATTGCTAGGATTGGATGGAATGACCGGGTGAGTAACGCGGACGTCAGGAATCCAGCATTAGGCGCTAATTCTGAGAATAACTTATTTCAGCGTATGGAATTTAGTAGACTACGCTGGTGGGGTCACGTGTTGCGTATGGCAAACACTCGTCTACCATACCGTACCCTATTTCGCACTTCTCTCATGGAGTGGACGAAGCTATGTAGAGGTTCACGGATGACGTGGCAACGTGGGATGAGAAAATGTACAGTGAACTAAGGTGAAGTGGGTGTCTCACGTCTTGTTGGTTTGAGTCCGAAAGACCCATCAATTAGTTGGCTGGGGACATTGAAGGATATGACAGTGAACCGTGAACAGTGGTGATTGTGTTATCATTTTCTATTGAATCAGAATGATTGAAAGAACGCGTTTGTGCAGTTAGATTATGTTCCGTTTTTTGGTTACTGCGGCATTCTTATCTTTTCCCGCCAGTGTACGTCTACTCCCTGTTCGCGTTGGATATTCATTCCTTCTATAGAAAAGTATCACTCTGGGGAAAGGGCAGTGGTCAGTTAGGCTTGCCTTGTTGTTTGTGGCCAAACAATATATATATATATATATACCAATGCGTATATGTATTTATATGTTTATGTCGATATACGTTTATATATGTATATATTTAGATATTTAGTTGGGTGACTATCGTCGATTCTGATCCAGTCAGGATTTTCCCCTATTCCTTTTTTATGTTTCTGGTGCTTGGATGATATATAGAAGCACCGGCGAACGTCATGAATTTACCCAAGCCTCTGTTACTTTATTTTTCCGGAGACCGGTATAAGGCCGGTTAAACACCTGNATTTCACTGAAGTTGAAAGGTCGTGTGTAATGTGTCGCAGTGCGTTCAGTTCTGTTGTACGGTTGTAAGACAAGAAGTATGCACGTGGGCGATGTTCGTCGCTTGGAGGTTTTCGACCACCGATGTTTACGTAGTATTGCTAGGATTGGATGGAATGACCGGGTGAGTAACGCGGACGTCAGGAATCCAGCATTAGGCGCTAATTCTGAGAATAACTTATTTCAGCGTATGGAATTTAGTAGACTACGCTGGTGGGGTCACGTGTTGCGTATGGCAAACACTCGTCTACCATACCGTACCCTATTTCGCACTTCTCTCATGGAGTGGACGAAGCTATGTAGAGGTTCACGGATGACGTGGCAACGTGGGATGAGAAAATGTACAGTGAACTAAGGTGAAGTGGGTGTCTCACGTCTTGTTGGTTTGAGTCCGAAAGACCCATCAATTAGTTGGCTGGGGACATTGAAGGATATGACAGTGAACCGTGAACAGTGGTGATTGTGTTATCATTTTCTATTGAATCAGAATGATTGAAAGAACGCGTTTGTGCAGTTAGATTATGTTCCGTTTTTTGGTTACTGCGGCATTCTTATCTTTTCCCGCCAGTGTACGTCTACTCCCTGTTCGCGTTGGATATTCATTCCTTCTATAGAAAAGTATCACTCTGGGGAAAGGGCAGTGGTCAGTTAGGCTTGCCTTGTTGTTTGTGGCCAAACAATATATATATATATATATACCAATGCGTATATGTATTTATATGTTTATGTCGATATACGTTTATATATGTATATATTTAGATATTTAGTTGGGTGACTATCGTCGATTCTGATCCAGTCAGGATTTTCCCCTATTCCTTTTTTATGTTTCTGGTGCTTGGATGATATATAGAAGCACCGGCGAACGTCATGAATTTACCCAAGCCTCTGTTACTTTATTTTTCCGGAGACCGGTATAAGGCCGGTTAAACACCTGTGACCTGGGTTTTGCAGCTAAACGCGTGGAAAATGAAATCCCACTGGGGCATGAAAGTTTTGCAAACGCTTTCGAAAGAGTTTGTGAATTTCACGAATGATAGCGAAGTCGTCTATCAAACAGAAGCGCTTATTTTATGCATTTTTCCAAGAATGATTACATTTATAGGCCAAAGATTATTATTCGGTAATTGGGATATTTTGCGTTAACTGGAACTTGATGAAAGACTGATGATTTCTAGAGGGAAATTCTCCGAAAAAGTCATCTCGCTTTGTTATTTCCGTCTGCGATGTTCACTGTCACACGAATAAAATGGGAACATTTGATTGTAAAACTTGCCTTGAGAAAGACTACCCACGGTAGTCGAAACGTTGGCGCATTACATCTACCAACAACGCTGTGTTATTAATATTATATCATTCACAATAAAAAACCAATACATGGCGCATCGATTTTTCGATACACTCCTTACGTCGTTTGGTCCAAAATGGGAACAGTTTGGTTAAAGAATTAAAAATAATGGACTGTAGATGAAAGAAATTTTGTCGTTGTAGTGGAGGTATTTCGTTGATTCTGAAGGAATAGCCAACATAAAAAAAGACGGGGTTCCGAAGAAATCCCCGTGTTTCACTCTACTGGGACATAGTAAACGTGTTATCCTTAGTAGACTGGTTTTCTTTCGGTCTGACGCAAATCCGATGAAAGCACACTTGGATCCATGACATGCTCAACATAAAATCATGGTTTGGATCCCGATCCTATGCAAAATGTTGCATGATTTAATGATCTACCGAGCCAGTAGATACTGATTCAGAAATTCGAAAACTTCTTGGAGTTTGAAATAAAAGTAATTCCATACTGAAGATGCTGAACGTCCCATCAAAATGACAACAAAATTACTGAAGGATAGTGGCGGGCCCATCGATTGTCATTGCTTATCTACCATGAATTTCTAACAGCACGTGCGCCAAATTGTTGTGAATTAATCTCTCTTTGTTCTCCTTTTCGAGCTCGTAATACGTCATGGTAAGGGCATGCTTATAATGGCTAAAATGCCACATTAAGTAAATTTCCAACCTATTTGCCCGCCAGGTAACTTACGTTTTCTTATCCAAAAGATTCGCCACTTCTCGTTGAATAAAATTAATACTAATTCAAGCATGTTTCTATTATGTTGCCTGCTGAAGCGTGAATTTTCCGTATGACGCTTATTGCATGGGTTACGGCAAGATCTGTATGTATGTGCATGTATATGCATGCATATTTGTATGTACGTGTACGCATCCTCGCCGGCAATAAATTGAGCCATAACAAAACTAGTGAATGAGGCACGCCCCGTAGCTGCATAGGCGTATTTCACAGAGAAGTCGACAACAAGCCACTGTGGGACTGAAACTTGGAATGGCGTAGTTCTAACCGAGGATCGAATGGCTGACAACGAATTTCCGCTTATCGTCAAAGTGGCCAAGGGATCTAAGACTCGAACCTCTGACCTTTTGGTGGTGGTAGACACGTAGTTTACTTTACCGGTCAGTTTTCGCATTCAGGTCATACAAGGTTCAGTTTAATTGTTTGAATGACTGATTAGTCAGGGGCTCATCAGTCCTCGGCCACTATCACTTCGTCTGTCGCTGCATATTTACAGAGCAGTAACTTATTTTGCCCTGGCATGGCAACAAGTTTAGCGACTGTTCCATCTGCTAACTGGAAGCGTGTCTAGAGTCTAAATACTCCAGTTTTCAGGTTTGACGGATTTCAGAATCTTCGAATCAACCAGTATATAGAATTTCCTTTGACAATTGACTGATCATGCAGCAATGGTATTTACTTACCATTTTGAAATAAGTTTTGATTTATTGTTTCTCCGGACACTTGCTTTTGATTCATCTAACTGAACCAGTTTTCAATTGGTTTTACCAAAAATAGAACATTTAGTATCTCATTTGGTCATTTTCATATCGAGCATGGCTTATGTTGCATTATTTTTCGAATTGTTGTCCCATTTACAGCCTCTGTCTTGACCGTGGTTTGATTGCTGCTGACCTCATATTGGCTTTGCCCAAAGGAGGCGATCGTATCAAGGACTCCGTTCAGTATCGCGCATTACCGAAGCAGTCCATTTCAGTTTCTTCCGCTGCCATCACAGATATCGCTCTGCAACAGATCCACAATTGGGTATCTGGTGCGTTAGCCGAGCGCGTTAGAAGCGTCAAAGTTGTGAACGACATTGTGCCGAGCTCTGTGGATTGGCACAAGTCTATCATCGAGAAAAGAAATTTGAAACGGCGTTGGATTTCGTGGTTGACTGAGAAACCTCAGCCTATTCATGTTATTTGGAGGTACAACAAAAATCCCTCTACGGATCAAATTATGAGCTCTGATTTGAGTGCAGGATATCCCCCACTTGTTCTGTCCGCGCTTTCGGTTCCGTTCACGGGTCGTGTTCGGTTTTGGGTTGTAGAGTCTGCAGCGTCCCGCGTACCAGGTTTCACTTCGGGAGATGGCTCCGATGTGAGCCGGTGGCCTTTACTGAAGGATGAAACTTCATCTGTAGAACAGCTGCTGAGTCATCTTAACTGTCCTTTAAACTCAACGTATCTTGTTCTCACTCCTGAGGCGAAATGTCTTGGGTTTGGAAAACATCATGGAGAGTATTTGGGATATCCGAATCTGGAACTGTACTTACGTTTGCTGTATCCTTCAGTGGACGACATCCTTCTTGCTTCTTTCTTCTTACTCAATTTGTTAGTTTTGCTGAACACGGCTATCAGAGGTGGAAAAATAATCGCGTTTGTCGGAAGGCGTTGGATGGGTATGCCCGTATCGTATACACATGAGCAGTTGGGATTAATACAGTCATTTATTCACTTGGCTCGCCAAGGATGGACGTTGCATCGCCCTTCACGAACTGAACGTAATATATCACAATCATTGCCATCGAACGTGCCAGATAGATCTAGAAGTATAAGTGAACCTTCGGCGAACGAAAACAAATTTTCCATTAGCAACCAACTTATTCATTGGGGAAAGTTGAGTATAGTCGAGTTTTTTTCTTACAACTTGTTCTTTTTGCTCACCGTTCTGCCTGTGATCAATGCACTAAGCCTCTCTTATGCAGCATGTATTTTAAATGTATTGCTTTGGGTTTTACGTACTTTCGTCCTGTTACCCCCTGTAGTATCGCTTCGTCTTTCCATCACTGGGGGGCACTTTTGTTGGTCCCGACTTGTCGGTGTCATCGTTTTCTATTACATAACCGTCCTCATTTCTGCTGCCCATGTCTATTTTATTCTGTTGGATGCAAAACCATTCAATCGCTTTCGTCAGCGGACGGTATCATTCTTGTCTTCTCGAAGACTCAACCACGTTTCTCCAGATGAGCTTTTGGCGCGGCTCACTCGGTCTCTGCTAATCTCTGATTTGGAACCCCGAATGGAGCAGACCACATCCGGCCTGAGTGGCAGTAGTAGTTCTTCTCCGTCTGAAGTAGATTCTGTTGAATACATTGCGCAAGATCCGATGGCAACTTCCTCACGTCCTTCAAACCCGTCTCTCCTGACACATACAATTGAACAAATTCGACTTTTAAGACGACTTGGTCGACTACATGAGTTGTTGCACGAGAATTCTCATTATCTCCCCACCAATTTTGTCCATCCACCAGAAGGCGCTGCTCTTAATCCGCCAGAACGTGGTGACATTGGACCCAATCAACGGGCTGCTCCGGCACACATCTATACGTGGCAATGTTCCCGTCTTATTCAATTCGGGGATGATGCAACAGTGCAGTCAGATTCGCGTTCCGAGAAATCTCAGATCTGTCGTCAATCTTGTGCCAGTAATAGCACATGCCCTTCCCGTCCATCTTTTGCCTCCTCCGTCGAAGCCGAATACGAAGCTGAAGATGAAGAGGACGTAGCTGTGAACTCTACTGCTGTTCCAAGACAATCACAAGGGCATCGGGTGCGTCGTCGGAGACCCCTGATTGCAGTAACCCAGCGATCCGATCTGGAGGGTAGCTCAAGCGAGGATAGTTCCCAAAGTTCTTTTAATCGAAATTTTGACTCTTCCTCTGAGGTGAAGTCCTTTATTGGACCATCGGTGGATTGGCCACCATGGGTGATACCTTGTGAGGAGTGTGTTGTGTGCTGGCGGGTCTTCCGTCCTGGAGTGCGTCTTGGTGCGCTGCCATGTGGTCACGGTTTTCACGAGGCTTGTATTCGCCGTTGGTTAGATACTGGTGCGTTAGATTGTCCAGTCTGTCGTTGGCCTGCCCATGCACCGCATTTACGCCAGCAGCGTCAGATGATCGGACAACTTCTCAGTGCCGTACAATCCACCTTGAATGCTAATGGCAGTCAGCGCGAAACCGCAGTAGGCTTTCCATATCACAATAGAGACGCTCTTAACTGGGTTTCATGATTACCGAAGTGTTTTCCGTTATCCTTGTAAATAATATAATCAATAATGCGAATTTCCCAATTGCTCGAAGTCTCATTGTCACTCAGATCTCTAATAAACAGTTTCATTTCATTTCACTGTCTTATGCTTTCTCACTATCGACATTGACTGTCTCAGTACTCTCCTTTGTTATGTGTTTGAAATAAGTGGAAATCCGAAGCACACTGAAACTGTTAAATTGAAAAACAAAAAAAACCCATTAATTTTTACTAATCACAAACAGTGAGCAGTGTTTTTCAGTCACTGGTTCAGATATTATCTCGGATAATTTGAAAAGCATCCGGGATTTCGCGTCATGCATAATTTTCCAGTATGGATTAATTGCTTCGAAAATTTTTTTCAATGTTTGCGACCCTTTGATGTTTCTTTGTTCCGAAAAATACCGCGAAGCAACACGATGAAAATAGTCATGAAGTTTGTCTTCTTTAGGCTACGTGGATCTGGCGGTGTATCTTCTGTTTGAATGCCTTTTTATAGATACGTGCCTGCATTCTGTTTAAGAAAGGCTTACTCATGACAAACGCATTGGAAACAGAAGAGTAAACTAAGAATTGTAGACAAAAATAACCTGGGGATGTGAAACTCTGTGAATGACAACACTACATATTAAGACTGGAATGCAGTTCAATCTTTGGACGTTTAAATGCGCGCAAAAGAGGTTTTACGGAAGATGATGTGCAACAGGTAAACCGAGAATTAAATCGACTTCGCAGATGAGTTTGATACGGACACATCATAGTGCAGTTGATATATTTTACCTATACTAACCATAGAGGTCCTTTTGGGCAGCAACTGTTGACTGTTACGAGACCACGACGCGGAATTATGAAATCTTGTTTCCGATGCCTCGGGGATTAGTGCATGCGGATGTGAAAAGCGGATATGGAAAATGCACTGACATATGTAGCAGGAATGATGTGACCTGGACTCCGAAAATTTCACTGATTCTTAAATTCTGATTCACAAACAATCAGTGTATTTCAGTTATTTTTTTCTGAGTGACTGCTGGGTTATATATATATATATATATATATATATAT
>LUCM01003976.1:36624-49176 GCA_008360955.1 Fasciolopsis buskii
ATATATATTATATATAGTAATATATATATATATTAAGCAATGACATCCTGGATTTGCCCATCTTTGCATCATAATGAAACAGCAAGATGAATACTCACAAATTGATTTCTTGTAGCAAATCAACGGTATGACTTTGATATGTGAAGTAATTAATTCGTATCTGTTTTGCAACAAAATGAGGCAACTGATGCCCCCTCTCTTAAAGTGTACCACGGGTTTTTAGTTTAAAATTTAGAATCTTTTGGAACCAGCGACAAACGTTGGACAAACTGTGCCGAAAGATTCAGTTGAATGCAGTTGTTTCTAGTAAACCGTTTAGGTTCTTTTTTTAACCCTATTAACTGTTCACAATATTTTGGCGGGCAGAGGGACAAAACAGTTTGGGTCGGGGTAAAAGTTGGACAGTGAGGCGTAGACAGAATGATTCGAAAACCCATAGATATGTGGTTTTTCAAACTCGACGGTGTGGCAGTTTGCTCACGCCATTCACACTAACATTCGGTTGTTGGATCAGATTTCACCGATAGACCTTCTTTTCCGTCTTTCCTGCGCATTGTTTATGAGATTCCGTGTGGATCAAGTTCTTTCCTAATCATTGCAATTTGGATTGTTCTCGTCTTGTGACTTGCTTACATCGAATTCCTATATTTTAATGAGAAATTGTCTAATTTTCTTTAGTGTGTTTTGATTCTCCGCGGTTTCATTTATTTCATTGACCTACCATGTATATGGTTCATGACATATCAGCCACACGTATTTACAGCACTTCGACTGTCGATTGATTATTTTAGGATCGAATTAGTTGAACGCATCGACTGATTCACTGAAGTCCATTACTTTACTGAGTTTGAACTTTCTAACCATTTTTTGCCATCATTTTACAAAAGTTCAAGCAGTGGACTCTGAAGGATTTAAAATGGTTCTACGGGCTATCGTTCAGTAGGCCTAGGTTATGATTGGATTTATCGTTTTTCTCTCGCTATCGACGAAATTCAGCCACGATAAAATCATTTATTTCGAAAATGTGATGAAGAACAAGATTTTATTGTGTTATTCATCTATTTTGTGCTTTTTCAAGAGCGAGGCTTTCGGGTATTATAGTTATTAGTTTTAATGGACTAGTTTTGTTTTGTTTTTTCTTTGATTTTGCTTGGTTTTTTACTTCGTAGCTTTTTGTGGTATTTGATCTTTACGATTTTTTTTTTTCCTTTATTTCTGATTTTTATTTGTTTGATCTTTGTTCATTTTTTTTATTTTTGTGTCGTTTTGTTTGATTGATCGACTACATCTGGGTTATCAACATAACGAGGACTAAATGAAGATAACCGAATTCGTAAATATTAGTGAAATAAATTATTTACAAGACAAAGAATATGTCATGAAAAAGGCTCGCTATTTCAATTTTAAAGAAGGAATTTTAACGAAACACTTTTGCTTTACGCTTCATTCGCAAGCCGTTAGAGTGACACTTATATGAGGAATGTAGTTCCTGGACATGATAATGATTGTGCGGCTCAAGGTAATTTAGGGCGATACCTTTGCGTTAGATTGATTAACCGGCTTTATTCCAATAGTTCTGCCAGATAAATAATTCACCATGTGATATCATCAGCTTCAACTCCACCATAAAGAAACATGAAGCACTGTACAGCTGTTTCATCCTTGTTTTAGGAATCATGTAGCAGTGCATATCCACCGCGCCGCAACTGGGACGCGGTGGGATATGCACTGCTGATGATTCCTAACAAGGAATGAAACAGCTGTACAGTGCTTCCATGTTTCTTATTGGTGAGTTGAGTGATGATATCACATGGTGAATTTATTTTTCATGTAAACATTCAATTCTCCTTACTACTAAATGATCGAGTAACAAGGCTCTTGTAGGTCATACCCAAAGCCTTCGTCGTACTTAGGCTACCTGCAGAGAAGTTCATTCTATCAGGTAGGTCGATCGCTGTGACGGTAAACGGACAGTATACCGTGCAATACCAGTTGACGGATAGTGCAACATCATTGAGTCGAGGTTCAACAAACGTTTCAGAGCCTGCCCGTAAGCCGTAATGGCTAAGGCGTTCGACTCACAATCGTTCGTCCGTTCGCGTTCCCAGTTGGGGGCGCGTGGGATATGCACTGCTGATGATTCCTAACAAGGATTGAACAGCTGTACCAGTTGTCTTCCATGGTTTTCTTTTATTGTTTGGTTGTGTTGTTTTCGTTGTTTTTTTTGTGTTGAGTTGAGTGATTGATATCACATGGTGGGAATTATTTCATGTAAACATTCAATCTCCTACTACTAAAATGTATCGAGTAATCAAGCTCTGTAGGTCATACCAAAGCCTTCGGTCGTACTTAGGCTACTGAGAGAAGTTCATCTATCAGCTAGGGGTCGATCGCTGTGAGTAACGGGACAGTAACCGTGCAAACCAGTGACGGATAGGTGCAACATCATGTGGTGAGGTTCAACAAAACCGTTCGAGCCTTGCCCGGTTTAGCGTATGGCTAAGGCGTTCGACTTCACAATCGTTCGTCCGGGCGTTCGCGTCCAGTTGGGGCGCGGTGGATATGCACTGCTGATGGATTCCTAACAAAGATGAAACAGCCTGTAACAGTGCTTCCAGGGTTTTCTTTATGGTGATGTGAGTGATGATATCACATGAGTGAAATTATTCATGTAACATTCAATCTCCTACTACTAAAGATGTTTATTCGCAGTAACAAGCTCTGTAGGGTCATACCCAAAGCCTTCGTCCCGTACTTAGGCTACCTGCAGGAAGTCATCTATCAGTGGGAGGTCGATCGCTGTGAGACGGACTTTCAGTAACCGTGCAAACCAGTGACGGATAGGTGCAACATCATGTGGTTGAGCGTTCAACAAAACCGTTCAGAGGCCTTGCCGGTAGCGTAATGGCTAAGGCGTTCGACTCACAATCGTTCGTCCCGGGTTCGCGTCCCAGTTGGGGCGCGGTGGATATGCACTGCTGATGATTCCGTAACAAGAGATGAAACACTGTACAGTGCTTCATGGTTTCTTTATTTATGCGTGAGTTGGGAGTGATGATATCACATGGTGAAATTATTTCATGTAAACATTCAATCTCCTACTACTAAAAATGTTATCGGAGTAATCAAAGCTCTTGTAGGTTCTACCCAAACGCCCTTGGTTCGTACTTAGGCCTACCTGCAGAGAAGTCATCTATCAGTGTAAGGGGTCGATCGCTGTGAGGTTAAGGAACAGTAAACCGTGCAAAACCAGTGACGGATAGGTGCAACATCATGTGGAGGTTCAAACAAACCGTCAGACCATGCCCGCGTAGCGTAATTGGCTAAGGCGTTCGACTCACAACGTTTGTCCCGGGTTCGCGTCCCAGGTTGCGGGCCGCGTGGATATGCACTGCTGATGATTCCTAACAAGGATGAAAAAACAGCTGTACAGTGCTTTCCATGTTTCTTATGGTTGGTTTGAGTGATGATATCACATGGTGGAATTATTTTCATGTAAACATTCAAATCTCCTACTACTAAAATGTATCGAGTAATCAAGCTCTGTAGGGTTCATACCCAAAGGCCTTGGTCGTACTTAGGCTACTGCAGGGAGAAGTCATCTATTCAAGTAGGGGTCAATCGCTTGAAGGTAACGGGATCAAGTAACCGTGGCAAACAGTGACGGAAGGTGGCAAACATCATGTGGTTGAGGTTTCAACAAACCAGTTTCAGAGCCTGCCCGGTAGGCGTAATTGGCTTAAGGCGTTCGGACTCACCAATCGTTTCGTCCCGGGTTCGCGTCCCAGTTGGGGCGCGGTGGATATGCACTGCTGATGATTCCTAACAGGAGAAACATCCTGTACAGTTTCCATGGTTTCTTTTATGGTGAGTTGAGTGATGATATCACACTGGTGAATTATTTCAATTGTTAAACATTCAATCTTCCTACTATAAAAATGTTAAATCGAGTAATTCAAGCTCTGTAGGTCATACCCAAGCCCTTGGTCGTACTAGGCTACCTGCAGAGAAGTCATCTATCCAGTAGGGGTCGATCGCTGTGAGGTAACGGGACAGTAACCGTTGCAAAAAAACCAGTGACGGATAGGTGCAACATCATGTTGTTGAGGTTCAACCAAACGTTCAGAGCCTGCCCGGTTAGCGTGATGTCTAAGGCGTTCGACTCACAATCGTTCGTCCCGGCGTTCGCGTCCAGTTGCGGGCGCGGTGGATATGCACTTGCTGATGATTGCCTAACAAGGATGAAACAGCTCTGTACAGTGCTTCCATGGTTTCTTTTATTGGTGAGTTGGAGTTTGATATATCACATGGTGAATTATTTCATGTAAACATTCAATTTCTCCTACTACTAAAATGTATCGAGTAAGTTAATCAAGCTCTGTAGGTTCATACCCCAAAGCCTCGTCGTACTTAGGCTACCTGAGAGAAGTCATCTATCAGTTAGGGGTCGATCGCTTGTGAGGTTTAACGGACAGTACGTGCAAACCAGTGGACGGAATAGGTGCAACATTTCATGTGGTAGGTTCAACAAAACCGTTTCAGAGCCTGCCCGGTGGTAATGGGCTAAGGCGTTCGACTCCACAATGTTTCGTTCCGGGTTCGCGTCCCAGTTGGGGGCGCGGTGGATATGCACTGCTTGATGATTCCTAACAAAGATGAAAACAGCTGTACAGTGCTTTTCCATGGTTTCTTTATGGTGAGTTGGAGTGATGATATCACATGCAGTTTGGAATTATTTCATGTAAACATTCAATCTCCTACTACTAAAAATGTATCGAGTAATCAAAGCTCTGTAGCGTCATACCCAAAGCCTTGGTCGTACTTTAGGCACCTGCAGAAGAAGTCATCTATTCAGTAGGGGTCGATCGCTGTGAGGTAAACGGACAGTAACGTTGCAAACCAGTGACGGAATAGGTTGCAACATCATGTGGTGAGGTTCAACAAACCGTTTCAGAGCCTGCCCGGTAGCGTAATGTGCTAAGGCGTTCGACTCACAATCGTTCGTCCCGGTGTTCGCGATCCCAGTTTGGTTGCGCGGTGGATATGCACCTGCTGATGATTCCTAACAAGGATGAAACAGCTGTACAGTGCTTCCATGGTTTCTTTATGGTTAGTTGAGTGATGATATCACATTGGTGAATATTTCAGTAAAACATTCAATCTCCTTACTATAAAATGTTAATATCGAGTTCTGTAGATGTGTTGTTTAAATTAGATTCCGGCACGATTTACCATATTACCGACTAAGTCTTATTCGTTTTGAGCTGGTTTCTGGTTTTTTTTTCAGGGTTAGGAATGACATGTGATATTGAAATCCCGTTTGAAGCTCTGTTCTGCCAAACACGACGCCTTAATAACTAACTGCAGACACAGACTTTCGAGGCATAGACGTCTGCCACTCACCATTTAGAACCGAACCCAATAATTTAGCCCGGTCACAAAAGACATTCAGGAACTAAAAACAATTATATTTAACGAAAACGTCATAATAAGTTCATTCTGATAAAGGTATGCAGGGAGCTTATCTTGGGACACGACGAGAATACATCGAAAGGTTTGCTAGCACTTGTAACAGGTACAAATTTATTACAATTCTTAAGAGAGAATACACGGTCACTATGAAAACAAATCACATTATATTTAAGTGAGCTTGTGCAAGATGCTGGATAGAGAACGAGCTATTCGACGACTGAGATCTGCAGTGGTGCATTCTCAGACTATATGTTTACCAAAAAATCCACAGGGAAGGTCTCCCTAGGTCTCATTCTGATCGCCTCTCCATGCCACGCTGTCCCTTATGAGTTGTAGACCTTTTAGGCCTCTGTGTAAAATCTCTCTCTTTATATATATATATATATATATATATATATATATATATATATATATATATAAAGCAATGACATCCTGGATTTCCCATCTTTGCATCATAATGAAAACAGCAAGATGCATACTCACAAATGATGTTCTTGTTAGCAAAATCAACGGTATTGACTTTGATATGTGAAGTAATTAATTCAGCTATCTGTTTTGCAACAAAATGGGGCAACGATGCCACCCCCTCTCTTAAAGTGTACCACGGGTTTTTAGTTTAAATTTAGAATCTTTGGAACCAGCGACAAACGTTTGGACCAACTGTGCCGAAAAGATTCGTGATGCAGTTGTTTCTAGTAAACGTTTAGGTTCTTTTTTAACCCTATAACTGTTTCACAATATTTTGGGCAGAGGGACAAACAGTTTGGGTCGGGGTAAAGTGGAGTGAGCGTAGGCAGAATGATTCGAACCCATAGATTTGTGTTCAAACTCGACGGTGTTGGCAGTTTGCTCACCGCCATTCACACTAACCAAGCGGTGTTTGGATCAGATTTCACCGATAGACTCTTTTCCGTCTTCCTGCGCATTGTTTATGAGATCCGTGTGGATCAAGTTCTCTAATCATTGCAATTTGGATGTCTCGTCGTTGGTGACTTGCTTACATCGAATTCCTATATTTTAATGAGAAATTGTCTAATTTCTTTAGTGTGTTGATTCTCCGCGGTTTCATTTATTCCATTGACCTACCATGTATATGGTGGCATGACATATCAGCCACACGTATTACAGCACTTCGACGTCGATGATTATAGGATCGAATTAAGTTGAACGCATCGACTGATTCACTGAAGTCCATTACTTTACTTAGTTTGAACTTCTAAATCCATTTTTTGCCATCTTTACAAAAGTTCAAGCAGTGGACTCTGAAGTTAAAATTGTTCTACGGGCTATCGTTCAGTAGCCTAGGTTATGATTGGATTATCGTTTTCTCGCTATCGACGAATTCAGCCACGATAAATCATTTATTTCAAAATGTGATTAAGAACAAGATTTATTGTGTTATCATCTATTTTGTGCTTTTCAAGAGCGAGGCTTTCGGGGTTATATAGTTATTAGTTTTAATGGACTAGTTGATCGACTACATCTGGGTTATCACCATAACCGAGAGACTAAATGAAGATAACCGAATTCGTGAAATATTAGTGAAATAAATTATTACAAGACAAAGGAATATGTCATGAAAAAGGCTCGCTATTTCAATTAAGAAGGATGAACGAACACTTTTGCTACGCTTCATTCTCAAGCCGTTAGAGTGACACTTATATGAGGATGTAGTTCCTGGACATGATAAATGATCTTGTGCGGCTCAGGTATTTAGGTGCGATACCTTTGCGTTAGATTGATTAACCGGCTTTATCCAATAGTTCTGCAGATGAAATAATTCACCATGTGATATCATCACTCAACTCACCATAAAGAAAACATGGAAGCACTGTACAGCTGTTTCATCCTTGTTAGGAATCATGAGCAGTGCATATCCACCGCGCCGCAACTGGGACGCGGTGGATATGCACTGCTGATGATTCCTAACAAGGATGAAACAGCTGTACAGTGCTTCCATGGTTTCTTTATGGTGAGTTGAGTGATGATATCACATGGTGAATTATTTCATGTAAACATTCAATCTCCTACTACTAAAATGTATCGAGGTAAATCAGAGCTGTGTAGGCATACCGCAAAAGCCTTCGCGTCGTGACTTTTAGGCTTACGCTTTCATAGACAGTCATTCTGTAATCAGTTATGGGGTCGAACCGCCTGTTGAGGTTAACCGGTAATCAAGTAACCGTGCAAAAACCAGTGACTGGATAGGTGCAACATCATGTTGTGAGGTTCAACCAAACGTTCAGAGCCTGCCCGGTTAGCGTAATGGCTAAGAGCGATTTCGACTATCACAATAGTTTGTCGTAGGCCCGGGTTCGCGTCCCAGTTGCGGGCCGCGGTGGATATGCACTTGCTGATGGATTGCCTAACAAAGGATCGAAACAGCCTGTACAGTCGCTTCCTATGGTTTCTTTTATGGTGGTTGAGTTTTGAGTGATATCACCGAATGGTGAATTTATTCCATGTAAACATTCAATTTCTCCTACTACTAAAATGTGATCGAGTAATTCAAGCTCTGGTAGGTTCATGACCCCAAGCCTCGTCGTACTTAGGCTACCTGCAGAGAAGTCATCTTATGCAGTAGGGGTCGATCGCTTGTGAGACATAGACGTGTATCATAGACTCGATGCAGGAGATGCTATGCGGAGAGAGAGATGTTGGTGAGATATTCAAGACTCTGATATAGTTGTTACACTCTTGTAGGCTCTGATTGAGAAGTAGATTATATGGATATGTAGACGTGATAGATGGTCCTGCCGACACAGAAAGCAGAGTTATGCGACTGACGAGAGTATGTATACACAATCGTTTATATACGTAGAGCTTGAGGATGAATAGCGCTGGATCACGTTTAAGCGAGACGCTGAGAGTGTGTGTTCACACCAGCTATGCACGGTCACGCAGATCGGCAGAGAGGATTATGGAGAATAGGAAGGGATAGTATGTGAGTGAAGATCTCGCAAGAGAGTGGCTATAGCCAAGCCAGGATCGATCGGATTTCGCGAAGAGTTGAGAAGAATGGTACCACGTATTATGTCATGTCTCACTGACATGATGAAGCGAGATAGGTGTCGTTGAAGTTCACGATCACGGAGATATGCAGAGTAATGATAGATGCTCTTTCTGAGATTATAAAGGGACGGAATAGGAGTATCGATCTACGAGATCTGGGAAGTGACGTCTCGAGTGTTACTAGACAGAGTGGAGCTTTCGTAGGTCTAGTGCCGAGATTTACATATGATCGCCTATCATGACTATCGATGGAGTAGAGCAGCTCAGAGTTGCAGGCTGTATTGGCACATGGCGTTGAGTGCGAGAAGAAGTGTATGTAAGAGTGGAAGTATACGTCAGAGATAAGACACAGCAAGTCAGGAGCTACGTACGCACACAGCGGTCTCGCTGTCAGTGATGGAGACGAACTTTCTTTCATGTTGTTTTTGATTTGCGGGACGTACACACTGTCAACGAGTGGAAGATATGTGTGTGACCGTAGCAGTGTGGACAGGCGAAGTCACAGCGAGAGATCAGAAGATGATGACACAGAGAATTTGTGTTGATTATGAGGTCAGGACCGCTATCCGGGGTAGTTCGTATGTCTTTTCATATAGCTAGAGACTTATAGCACTCTGGATAGTTATATGTGAGTGTGTGTGCTAGATAGAGATATATGTGTATGTGAGTAGATGAGATATATGGATATCGAGACATGTAGAGATGAAATGCAGCTTGCGACTATGAAATAGGCGAGAGCTATCGAGACACAGTTGGTGGCTTTTATGCAGTGAGTGACAGTAGAGAGAGGATAACACGAAGATGAGAATGTAGTATGCATAGTATCATAGATATAGGAGCACACGAGAGAGGTCCGAGGTGTAGAAGGAAGGTATATCTAGCAATATGAGACCGGACGTGAGAAGAGATCATCTAAGTAGGGGTCGATCGCTGTGTAAGGTAACGCCGAAGAGAAACGTCAAATCGCAGCGCTTGTGAAGGCAAAACACAGTGAACGGATTAAGTGACAAAGAGATAATGATGTACGAATGATACACATAGCACGAATAGAAACTAGGGAAGTTGGTAGGATCTGACGGATAGCAGTTGAGCGCACGAGCGAGAGAGATGGAGTCTGAAGACTTGCCGCTCAATATTTGCGGTGGGAGGCGTTGACATATCGGCTTGTGTCATGTCTGGATCGGACTATAGAAAGATGCGCGGGGAGGCAGGAGGGACTGAGCGTGGACGTTGCACACGAGAGAGATATCACACGTAGGAGACACACCAAAGCCACTGACAGATCCACCACTACGATACACGAGGTTATATTATTAGAGAGAAGAGTATGACACAGGATCGTAGCTGTATGCGTTCGTCCGATCGTGTTATGTATACGAATGAAGAGTGCGATAGTTATCGACACATCGCGTGCATCAAGCGTGTGCGTTGAGCTGGTGAGCTTGGTGCGTGTGTTAGATGATGTAGCCGTAGCGAGGATGACTGCTATGAAGGTGCTGTGACGAATGTATGTAGAATCATGCTCTATCAGTAGGTAGAGGAAGATGTATGTATAGCGGACAGTAACGCGTGCAAACCAGTGTACGGATAGGCGTGCCAGACATGCATGTGGTGAAGGTTCAACAAAACCGTTTCAGAGGTCCTGCCCGGTAAAGCCTCGAGATTGCTAAGGCGTTCCGTACTTCCACAATCGTTCGTGTAGCACCCGGGTTTCGCCGTCCCAGTTGGGGGCGCGGGTGGATATGCACACTGCTGATGTGGCACACACACAATAGGAGATAGTGACATATCGTAGCGAAGGAGCTGAAGTCGCGTCGGGTCTGTGACAGTGCATATAATATAGTAGAGTGACCACTGTGTTTATATTATTGTGACTGACAAGATTCGAGGAGATGGATTCGGTCAATGTATATCATTTCATAGTACCCACACTTCTAATCGAGTCGAAGTACGAGTATCCGTATGTGTATTCAGGATGCCAGCCTTCGTCGTACTTAGGCTACCTGCAGAGAAGTCATCTATCAGTAGGGGTCGATCGCTGTGAGGTAACGGACAGTAACCGTGCAAACCAGTGACGGATAGGTGCAACATCATGTGGTGAGGTTCAACAAACCGTTCAGAGCCTGCCCGGTAGCGTAATGGCTAAGGCGTTCGACTCACAATCGTTCGTCCCGGGTTCGCGTCCCAGTTGGGGCGCGGTGGATATGCACTGCTGATGATTCCTAACAAGGATGAAACAGCTGTACAGTGCTTCCATGGTTTCTTTATGGTGAGTTGAGTGATGATATCACATGGTGAATTATTTCATGTAAACATTCAATCTCCTACTACTAAAATGTATCGAGTTCTGTAGATGTGTTGTTTAAATTAGATTCCGGCACGATACCATATTACCGACTGAAGTCTTATCGTTAGAGCTTGGACTCTGTTTTTTTCAGGGTTAGGAATGACATGTGATATGAAAATCCCGTTTGAAGCTTGTTCTGCCAAACACGAAGCCTAATAACTAACTCAGACACAGACTTCGAGGCATAGACGTCTGCACTCACATTTAGAACCGAACCAATAAATTGTAGCCCGGTCACAAAAGACATTCAGGAACTAAAAACAATTATACTTAACGAAAACGTCATAATAAGTCATTCTGATAAAGGTGCAGGGAGCTTGATCTTGGACACGAGAGAATACATCGAAAAGTTGCTAGCACTGTAACAGGTACAAATTTATTACAATTCTAAGAGGAAGAGATAACACGAGTCACTATGAACAACAAATCACATATATTTTAAATGAGCTTGTGCAAGATGGCTGGATAGAGAACGAGCTATTCGAACGACTGAGATCTGCAGGCTGGTGCATTCTCAGACTATATGGTTTACCAAAAATCCACAGGGAAGGAGTCCCCATAGGTCTCATTCTGTCAGCTCTCCATGCCACGCTGTCCCCTTATGAGTTGTAGACCTTTTAGGGCCTCTGTGTAAGTGAGCTTGCGTGCACTATCAAGGGTACATTTCACTTTATGGATGCCACAAGAATTATTGACTGTATCACTTAAAGTGATGTTCTTACTTAATGTAACATCACTCTTTACAAACGTGCTCTTATCGAGACTATGTAGTTTATGATCAGCTCTGTAATCGACAATGACTTCAGCATAGGGATACCAATTGACTACGTGAGCTGTTGAGATGTGCGACAAATATACGGTTCCTGTTCAGTGGAAGTAGCGACCGACAGGGATGGGACACCCATGGGGTCCCCTTTGAGTCATATACCACCTGACTTCTTCGTGACAATGATTGAAGCAAATCAGCTAAAATAAATCATCGAAAGCTTTCGTGTTCATCTTCGCTTTGTTGGTGACGTTCTGTGTCTTTGACTCAAACCGTAACACGGAAGAAGTAGTACAGTAGTTCGATGCTGCTCACAGGTCTGTGTAATTCACAACGGAAGAGGAAATGAATAATCGGGTTCCTTTGCTGGACGTGTTGCCGACTAGAAAAGCGGGGGTATATATTCAACGTTCCATACACGGAAAGAATATTTGGACCGGTCAGTGCAACTTCCACAGCTTCTTACCTGCAAATCAGCAAAGGAATTTGATAAGAAGCTCACTTTCAATGTCCATGAAAATCTGTTCATCAGAAATTCTGCAGAACTAGCTTAACTTCAGCATTAATGTTCCCCCGAAGCAACGACTAACTGGAAAAGTTTATTAAGAACAATATGAATGATGGGAAAGCTGGTAAACCTGAGACATTTACCGCCGAAAGGAAGGGGTTATTTATTAGTCTCCCCTAAAAAGGTGATCGTTTGGCAGAAATTCCCACTAGGCTTATGAACGCATAGATGAGATCCATCTTTAATGCCACTAAACTGCGTTGTTCATCCAAAGGCTTACCTTTTGTAAGCATACGGAATAAATACAGATTGTTTATGGTGACTGCTTCTGTGTATTATATTCATCAAGGTGCATCTGTGGTGCATTTTTTGTCTGTCGAACGGCTCGGCAATTATCCATTCGTATGAAGGAACACCACATACTGGCTAAATCAGGATGGATCAGGA
>LUCM01003976.1:49201-84906 GCA_008360955.1 Fasciolopsis buskii
TAACGCTATCTAGCGTCATTTTTAGTGCACCTGGTTAGACTTTGGTCACCACCTTGGATCCTAACGAAGCGGTTAGGGTCAATCGTTCTACCAGGTTTGCACCCTAATCGTATCCACCGCACTGTCCGAACTACGAACACTTTGGGATTGCTATAAGCTTTAGGGATCGAGCGTATAACCCGCCAACTTCTTCCAGCAATGCACCTGTAAAGACCATATGAAGGGAAATCATTACAGCAATTAGTCGTCCCGGTCTGCGTTTTGTTGTTCTATGGGTTCAAGATTATAATGGAGAAAAGTTCCTCGATAACAAAAGAATACATAGGGTATAATGGGATGGGTGAGCTTTTTTAATACTCCGATGTAAAACATGCATTACTCAAGGAATTTGAACCAACGCCTCAGTCGAAAAAGCATAGTCGATTCAAGCGTAGGTTAATTGGCTCGTTTTATCCACTGCTCTTTAAATGCGGATTAGGAAGACGAATAATGTAAACACATTAAATAAATAATACGGCGGGGGGCGGGAACGGTTTTAATTCCATTTCAGTCGTCGATTGCTGTGTAAGGGGTTTGTAATGGATTGTCCTCTCCAGTACATCCTAGCCTTGTGGCTCTTGCAATGCCCATAAAATCTTGGGACTTGCCTTACGCAAAAGACTGAGAAATAGACATTCGTTTTTTTGCCACTTCGTCGCCGTCAATTGGGTGAATGGGTCGACTGTACATTACAAAATATTTGTTGCAGTTCCTTTGGTTTTGTTAAAAATTGGTGAATATTCATTCAGAAACTCGACAACATTTCTTTGCAAACGACAAAAAATTCATTTGGCCGTTCTCCGGGGGTATGACACTCATTGCTCATCACTTCAAGAGGAAGCTCTTCTTTAAGTTAAGTCCTCCATTTCGCAGTAGTTTATCCATGGGCACTCTGCAAAGTATCTTTCAATATCAAACAGAAATTGGGGAAATATCTCCCAGGAAAGACTTCAGGAACACTGCCCTGGTGTTTTTTCCGTCAGTACAGTAGATTCGACAACATAACAATTTGGTCTAGTACTTTTTAGAGATTACTTGAAGAAGCGATGTGAGAGTGTGCACACACAAAACGGCTCTTAGTAATTTGACATTCACTCTAGGGTACTGGATCCTTAACATTGATGCTGTGTTGCCACACACCAACAGGGAATATAGTGATCTCATAATTCATTGCCCTGATAGCTACGGCTGTTTATCGAACCGAAAACGGGAAAGTCGAAAAATGTTTTTGCACTGGTTAGTTCAGGTTCCAGTGGTGACAGTATTTTACCGGCATAGATGAGATCCATCTTTAATGCCACTAAACTGCGTTGTTCATCCAAAGGCTTACCTTTTGTAAGCATACGGAATAAATACAGATTGTTTATGGTGACTGCTTCTGTGTATTATATTCATCAAGGTGCATCTGTGGTGCATTTTTTGTCTGTCGAACGGCTCGGCAATTATCCATTCGTATGAAGGAACACCACATACTGGCTAAATCAGGATGGATCAGGAACGCTATCTAGCGTCATTTTAGTGCACCTGGTAGACTTTGGTCACCACTTGGATCCTAACGAAGCGGTTAGGGTCATCTACCAGGTGCCACCTAATCGATCCACGCACGTCCGACTACGAACACTTGGGATTGCTATAGCTTTAGGGATCGAGCGTTTAACCCCCAACTTCGTTCAGCATGCACTGTAAACAGATGAAGGGAAATCATACAGCATTAGTCGTCCGGTCTGCGTTGTTGTTCTATGGGTTCAAGATTATAATGGAGAAAGTTCTCGATTAAAAAAGATACATAGGGTATATGGATGGTGAGCTTTTTATATCCGAGTAAAACATGCATACTAAGGAATTTGAACCACGCTCAGTCAAAAGCATAGTCGGTCACGTAGGTTAAATTTGGCTCGTTTTCCACTGCCTCTTTATGCGGGGTTAGGAGACAAGAATATAAACACATTAAATAAATAATACGGGCGGGACGGTTTAATTCATTTCAGTCGTCGATGCTGTGTAGGGTTTGTAATGGATTGTCTCTCCCATACATCCTAGCTTGTGCTCTTGAAATGCTAAATCTTGGACTTGCTTACGCAAAGGACTGAGAAATAGACATTCGTTTTTTGCCACTTCGTCGCCGTCAATTGTGAATGGGTCGGACTGTACATTACAAAATATTTGTTGCAGTTCCTTTGGGGTTTTTAAATTGGTGATATTCATCAGAACTCGACAAATTCTTTGCAACGACAAAATTCATTGCGTTCTCGGGGGTACTGACACTCATTGCTCATCACTTCAAGAGGAAGCTCTCTTTAAGTTCAGTCCTCCATTCAGTAGTTATCCATGGGCACCTGCAGTATCTTTCATATCAAACAGAATTGGGAATATCTCCAGGAAGACTTCAGAACACTGCCCTGGTGTTTTTCGTCAGTACAAGATTCGACACATAAAATTTGTCTAGTACTTAGTTGATTATGGACATAATTCGCTTGCACACCTTATTATTGACCTGCTGGATCCTTAACTGGACTGGCTGCCATGTCAACGGATATAGTGATCTCATAATTCATTGCTGCTAGCTACGCTGTTTATCAACCCGAAACGGGAAGTCGAATAAATGTTTTTGCACTGTTAGTTCAGGTTCCAGTGGTGACAGTATTTACCGAACAGTGGGTTGCATGAGACGTAGATCAGTGGTTTGTTCTATTACAGCTGATAGACAACCAGTGGATGATTAAGTACGACAAATTGTAACATCCTTTCGCTCTCTGTTGCTTCTTTTTCTTACAACTTTATTAGTTTCAGACGGAGAATCAACGAGCCGGTTTTTTCATGAATGTCTTCTTGTCAACAGTGCGCGATTTATTCATCCTGCTATAACTCATATTTTTATCTGATTAGCCGTTCTGTATCGTTACCCAACTCGCGTTCGAAAACCATGGGAACACTATATAACTGTTTCATCCTTGTCAGAAATTATCCATACTGCATATCCATCGTGCTCCAATTGGGAACATGAACGTGGATCAGACGATTGAGCCGACCGTCCCAGACTATACATAAACCGGGAAGTTTGTCGGCGGCTTTCTGGTTACGAAAACTATCTGCTACGGCGCCTATATCAATCACGGTACTTTACGGGTACCAGAGCTTTACTCACTGGATGATTGACTCCCACGTGGTGATTTTAAACTAAGATGAAACAACAGTGCAATGTTTTCATGGTTTTCAATGGCCAATTTTATGCCGTTGGTGAATGATGAGTTGTTAATAGGTCACATGAAACTCCTTGTTAATGAAGGCCAATTCAGTTTTAGTGACAGGAATAGCATTAAAATTCTCGGTAGATTTCCGAACGCCTGTTATTAATAGTATTCGGAAACTGCTATTAAACGAGTAGCACGTAATCAGTTGGCCCAGTTGTTTGGGAGTTTTTAGAGTTAGCCGGCTATTGGAGTCTAACTATACTTATCCTATTCGGTTCTGTTCTTTCGTTTTTTGAAACTCGTACGTGCTCTTCTTTTCACAGACCACACATTCGATTGACATGATCTTCATGAGGTGAAACCTGATTTCATCTGTAATACGCTGCTGTGGGCGACACTATGTCTTCAGAAGAGAAATGGTCTACTGCAACTGCTGGAACTTCTGTAAAAACCCAAGAGCCATCATCTGAATCTCCGGGACCTGTCAGTTCCTCAGCAAAGCAACCGAAGTTGGCTACTGAAGGTGTGAGTCACTATTATGCCTCTTAATTCCACACTAGTGTTTAGAACTTTTCAATGTTCATTAGGGAGGTTTCACCTCTTGATTGATTTCATTTGACAACTGCTCTTTCTTGAAATTTGCGGTACATCTGTTGGCCGGTAGTCATGGTTTTGCAACGTTATCTCTAAAATTTTTCCTATGCGTAAACCATCACAGAAATACGCAAAGTGCTTTACACTGTGGTGTCTGTATCGGTGTACTAGTTGCATTGGTGTGTTTAAATTGGTACATTTGATAATCAGCCGGTTAAAAAGGCATTAAAAAGCATTAGCGCCAGTATTCCGTACTGAATGGTCTTGCGCTTCTTATTTTGTTTACCTTTTTTCGTCTCTCTGCTCCATTTGCAACCTTTTTCATGATTACTTCGTAGTAGGTTCTTTGAGGAGTCATGTTGTATCTACGCACTGCCGAAACCGAAGCTAACTTCATCATACTCGTACACCAAGTATCATCCCGTTCGCTTCTTCTAGCTGTAGGTGCAAAAAGAACTCGAAAAACTATACAGCGTGCAAGTATAAGCAAAACTTCTCCAATTCACCGCAGGAAAGGTACAGCAACCATCTGGCTCAGAGGGTGACTACCAACATCAAACACGATGATGCATTTTGTCATTGATCATCGCATGTTCTCATCAGACCCGGACACATCGGTGGTCAAATACGGAAAGCATCCCCAATGCAGGAGGTCAAGTCTGCCAGTTGTAGAGGAAAACGCTACATACTGTAACACGGCATACTTTTTATTTGAAATAAAGCAGGATATCGTGTCTGCGGCGCCACACATTTTGCTGGTTCGCGGAAGCTGCTTTGACTTTTGCTATTCTTGATATGGTCACATCTCCAGGGTCGCATCCAGTTGTACTCAAGCTCTTGATCGATCTAAAGTTACTTCTCACGCATCACCACACCTGACCTATTGAGACGTTATGCAGTTTCATGGCATTCCAAGTTTCAGCACCATAGTTGCCGGTTTCCCTCCATGCCGTGGGCCCTAGTGCCTTTGAGGCGTGCTTTCTCACTAAACTCATGCGCCAAGCATGTTCTAAGAAGCCTCAAAAGATGGATGCAAACACAGGCTCTTGCCAGTCTCGAAAGAGCACCTTGTACTGTGCAGACGCAAAGCACATATCGTATCTAAATACTTCAGTCGCTCAGCAGTCGAATGTGCGTTGGATTGCCTGCGACTTGTCGCTGAGCAAGGCGATACTACCTGCTGTAAGTCAAGGAGTTCCTTGGGAGAGGTGCCAATTCACCGCTCACTAGATCCAATGAAGCGTTTTGTAAAACATCTTTTGTGACAAGTTTGAGAAGAAATGAGGATATGGGTCGACCTAATCGTACTCCATTGGAGACGAAGAAATATCGAAAGGTGGCCATAAGCACTAACTTCACCTTAGGTATGGCGGCTTAACTTTTTAAGGACTGAACCATACTTTTAGAGTATTGCATTACTCAGCAACTCAATTCCCCCCCCCCATGAAGAGCGAACTTGTTCTAAGCACTGTCTTCGAGAGCAAAACTTGAAGCCCGTTGGCCAGTTCCATCAAATTGAGATATGAAAATTCCATAAGAATGTAGCATTTTATGTCGTCCTGGTCCTTGAGCTCTCCTGTGGATCTCCACTGCTAGCACTGCTACTAATTTTGCCGACGCCACTAGTTTTAGCAGCGTTACTAATTTTGACATTGTGGTCGTGAGACGCTCTTTAACTGAGAATAGTGTTAGATATCTCGATTTTGAAATAGCCTCACTTGCCTCAGACTCAAATGATTCGAAACCAACCTTTCCATTGTAATATTGCGTTTTAATTGAGTGTATATTTGGCCCAGTTCAGTGTGCCTGCTGATTGAATTTACTAACGAATGCCAAGATTCCAGAAAATTTCTTGAATGTCTTGTTTATTTGATGCACAGTATAAACCGTGTCCAGGTTGAATGTGTGTCCTTCCTGATCTTCATGAATGGATATTAGTGAAAGAGAGTCATGTTTTCTTGTGAAAAGGTGTTTTTTGTGCTTTCTGGTAACAAGCTTTCTTGTGTTTGACCGATGCAGCGTTTGCCGCAATCCTCAAATTTGACCTTGTAGGCAATACTTTTTGTTCCGTCCGTTTTGAGTTTTACTTTAGAGTTTGAAATGAGTCTTCTCATAGTCTTGGTGGGTTCTTGGGCGATTGAGATGCCTTGTACTTCGAGAAATCTTGCAGTCATTTCAGATACATTTTTAATGCAGGGGAAACACTGTTTTCCTGTAAGATTTTAATCGTTGATTTGTTTTCTTTTTCATTCCGTTTGTGGTAGCCGTTTCTTTGAAAAGGCTTGGAAACGTACTTTTCTTCTACTTTTCACAGGTCCGTTGTGCTGTAGTGTTTCTTCTCTGATGAACAGCGTTCACACACAGGATATTTTGTGGAGTTTGGGGCGGTTGCCTTGGAGGCTCAGTATCTAGTCCGCGTGTGTGTGTGTGTGTGTGTGTGTGTGTGTGTGTGTAGGTTTGCAATACACTGGCGCCTCCGGAATTTCGTTGGCGGTTCTTCTTACCAATACGTTCAGAAGAAGAAGTTTCTTGTCACTTTCCATGGCCACGATGAACTGAATCCCGTGGAAACTGTTATTGATTATTGATTGCGCTTTTTCGATATCAGAGCGCTTGATAGTGACAAAAGTGTCATCAACAAATGTGGTCCAAGTGTTTGGTTGTAACCTTAGGCAGTGCAGTATTTCCAAAGGCTGGTATCACGGCTCCTGCAAGAAATCTGGATATCGGTGATCCTATGGACGTTCCTTTAATCTCTTTCAAAATGTATCCGTTAAATTTTTAGCATCTATCTAAACATAAATCTGTCAGTTTAGAAACTGTTGACTTTTGCAATGGATTGTCAGAGTTGTGTTTTGAAGTTCTTATGCCACCGTCTTCGGCAATTTTAAGTCAATTGATGTGCAGGGTGCTGTGGCGTCGAAGTAGGACATAACCTCATCTTCAGCATTGGCGTCCTTAATTTCGTCCAAAAATTGTTGGGCATTATTTATAGACTAGTTTGTTTCTCCAATTAGGGGTTTCAGCGTTTTCACAATTCTTTGACCAGCTTGTATGTTGTAGCTCATGGCAAGGGATCGATTGGTCTTATTTGAATGCCTTCCTTATGTGCATTTAACAGTCCGTAGAATTTCGCGATGTTAGATGCGTCAGCTCTCATCCTCCACGTCTCTAAGGCTGTCTTTTGCATATCCTACCGTTTATTCGGGGTTTTTGTTATGTTGCCGAGTTTGGTTGGTCTATGCACAGACTGAAGCACAAGACACAAGTACTCGCAGTGCACGATATCCCAGGAGCACATAGCCTGTAGTCTAGTAGGACACGAGCACACACACAGAGGTTGGAGACACAAAAAGTTCGGGCTCAAGGCTCAAGGCCCGTAGTCGCACAACGAATGGGACAGATCTGCTGCTCCCTTGAATGAGCAGCCACACGGAACAATAAGCGGCGCGAAATACGAACAGCTAGCCCAGCCCGCTAGCGGAAGAGAGAAGACGAACACAGAGTACTGCCGCGCGTTTATTGGTGGCCCACCAACACAAGTCAGAATTCAAGTGAGCTCTATCGTTTATATAGTTTTGTTGGGTGGCCTTGATCGATGTGTGGACTAGCCAATCACAGAACGGGCTTTTATGAATCTTTTCGCGGACATATAAAAATATTCAACCGCGCAATATTTAAAATAACGTCAATTTCGAAATATTAAGAAAAGGATAGATTCTTTTGGAAGATTAGTAGCAGAAATGAAATCTGCGGCTCCAAAAACCTTGGAATGGTCTTTGACCATAACAGTTCTGTTGATCTTGGTTTCCAGTTTTGCCGTTGAATCCGTATCCAGGAGACGGTAGGCTATAGTACCGTTTGACAACTGGTTTCGTTTCTGAATATAGTCAGTTTTGTCCGTGCAAACTCTCGCCCTTCTTGTATCGGCTTCCGGTATGATGATGATCTTGTCCTTCTTGAGTTTGTCTAGTGCGGCAAGTTTCATATCGGGTAGACTGTCGAGTCGTCGAATATCGCGCATTTCTCGAACAATGAATTGTCTCATTTCACATCTAGTCTTTTCAGGAAACCCAAATTACTTAAATATATGTTCACATTCAGCCAGGCATTCTTTCGATGGTACGTTACCCAGATTATAATACAGTTTTTTTAGAGAACGTTCACCTCCTCCGTCGGGGGCGTTCAAGAGCAGGTTTTTGACTTCTGCCCCTATCCCAGCTTCATTACTACTCCTTGTAAGTTTTTGTAGTTTTTTCCCTAACGTTAATTTTCTTTGCTGGTAATTACTATCCCGTCTTCCGGTGTCAGCTTTGGTTTATATGACAGTTTTGCTGTCCACCATTTCCTCGAATGTTTTTCCTCACCTTTCGACCTCTTATATTTATTTATGCGATTGTGGACATGTGATTGGGATACGCACCATACATCTACCGTCCATACCTCTGGGTGGTTTGTGGGGATATTTATAATTTGCACTTGAAGATGTTTCGTCTGGGGCATTTGTGAATACAATTGCCGGTAGGCAAACACCCACAGTCTGACAGTTCTAAGTGTTGCATGCCCCTGAATATTTCCAGCGATTTTGAGGGCTACTAAACTGAGCTACCACACATACCAATATTCATAATCGTTTAAAATAGTGTATGTTTGGACCTCATCTCGCACCTTCCAAATGTTAAGTCTTGTTGCAGAACTGAATTGGCTTGAAGCGAAACCTTATTCTTGTGAGGGAAGAGTTGAAAGAAAGGAATAAAATGTTTTATCTGGTAGTTGTATCTCACCTGGTATGTCAGATGACGTGGCTTCGCATATGCAGAAGGCTCGATTGGCATTTCCCAGCTTAAGGGACCTGTGGCATCTGTGTGACATCCAGTTATCGATCAAAGGTTGAGTTCACGCAGCAGCAGCGAGGCCGTTATTGCTCTATGGCTCCGAAACCTGGCTGTTGAGAGCAGAAGGTGCACGAAAACTTTTATTGTCTGTCTTCTTAACATAGGTATAATATGTCGACAGGATTTTGTCAGTAACTCGGAGACTAGGCGTAATGGTATTGTACCGGGTCCAATATTTGGAATGGAGAACGGATGTGAATAGGTTATGTTGGTTGGCACACGTTTTGCGCAAGCCCACAGAACGGCTACATCGCTAGGCGCAGTTATTGTTTGGTCCATGAAATTGCAAAAAGTATGAGAAACCCAATCAGTGACCCGGCTCTTGTGGGTCTAGTTAAACTGTCAGACAGGGGTCCACGAGATCTCCACAAGCAACGCTTGGAGACAGTAGATATGGTTCTTTAGTGCAAGGGCAGTCGCTACAAACGCTGGACTAAACTGGGATCCAGTCAAACAGTGCATACTCAGACCTCTTGTCGAAAGACGAAATGACGCTCGCGAGACCGGAGGCCGTAGGTTCAGGGTCCCCAGAAACGTAAAGATGAAACCCCCTAAAAGAGGGGATATCAGTCAGATGTTAAAACTCGAGAAGTGGACGCAATTGTGTTAAACACTGCACATGTTATTGTCTGGGATCTCCAGTGTACGGGCTAAGTCTGCCTGTTGTTCTATACGCATTAGTGTTCACACATCAAAGGTGATTGGTCTGAAGGGAAATCAAGTCTGAAGTAGAACATCAGTCATTGGAAGATAGTTGGGCGGTAGACAAAATAGGACGCTAGGCAACCATCACAGAATTTTCCCTAGAGACGTTACCACTATTACAGTTCACCTAGGTTCCCGCTGGAAGTGAAGTTGGCGATTAAATAGATGAGAAATGGCTTACGTTATAGATGAGTACGTTAATAGCGGCAACGTCATATCCAAAGGAAATGCTAATTTTCAGGTTAAGGTCTGCCTTGATTAGTTGTGTTGCGGGTTATTATAATTCACGGTCTAAAGCAGGCCTATTTATTTGTGGGTGCACGTCTAGCATTTGCACAACCAAACACCACCAGCAACAATATTCTGAACAAGCAGGTGACCAGTTAAGCGGTTATTGCTTTTCCTCGGTTAACCTTTGTGCGTTTAATATGACACAACAGAAGATAATGGTCTTACTTTTTGGTGGGCCACACTCATCATGTCACTGTCACCAGCGGACTTTTGTATTGTTTCGCAGAGAGTACTGTTACCAGCCATGGTTGAGCAATTTCATTATCCGTCCCAAGGACTCACCGGGTGGCATGCAACCCTGGAGGTTGTAAATTCCACTCATATGGCCTCATCGGAAAGTGACCGACAGGGCTGATTCAGTGGTCAAATTCGAGCAGTTTGCTACGAAATTAGAGTAGTAACTGCGCACGCTAATTCCCGTTCAAGAACCGCATGCACGGTCACTCAGCGGAAAGTACATCTGGCTGGCAAGCGGAAGTTTGCTAACTGGAGTCAAGCTCGAGATCCATGTAGTCGTGTTTCAGATTGCAAAGTACAGTGAATAGTAAGTGATTGATCCACCATGCGCCATTCCACGTAACCGAAGAAATTTCCCCCGGATTGTTGCAGACTGGGAAGCATCCGGTTAAAGTCAGTTTCTCAGTGTCTACTCTCCAACTATAGATGTGGAGTTTTGTGTGTTATCATTGTCGCATGCGATTTCGGCTATCAAGTAGGCTGAATGACGGTGTCGATAAGATTCATTTAGGTACTGTTGCCCTTGTTGCTTGGTCGTTGATTTGTCACACCACATAAGGTCTCCGGGGAAGATAAAGTTTTATCGAAAACTTGAATAACCCCAGTAGATGACTAACTTATCGTCTAAAAGGCTCAGCAAGAAGAAGAAACTCTGGTGCTGTCTCGAGCGATAAAGCACCACGCGAGGTCGCTGTCTTTCAGCGATAGCAGATTTCCATCACAACCCACTGCGTTTAGGAAGATTGTGAAATATAATCGAGTGTAGAGTCACGGCTAATAGGCAGTTTTTCAAGTTGTTGTGAAACTTTGACTAGGCAGCCAGTTTGCTGCAACACGACATCCGGTCCTCGGCAAATAAAATAGGCTGAACCATTCAACCAGGTGGTGCTGCTGCGTTTCGTTCATTACTTACCGATTACTTACCGAATTAGTGCAGCAGACTCATGCCGAAATAAAATACCGTAGTGAACTTGGTTACTGGTTTAGCGAAAGATTTCCGATCCTGACGTCTTTTCGCATATTTTTTTAAAGTATCAGTGATTGTTTCCTAGTCCGGTTATTTATTCATTAACATATGAGTTTAAGTGGGAACTACGCTTCTAAAGAAATACTTTCTTAGTCTTACTACTGCTTCTAATCCCATTTTCCCTGGCGATCATCCCCATTAGTCGGCGAATAATTCACTCCCAAGCAGTGCTGGTTATTTGTATGGGAATTGTGACAGTCACACTGAGAGTTTCTCACCAGTTCGGATTTGGTTCACTAACAACCTACCCGTTTTCTTAGTAATTTTGTCACAATCTAACCTACGAAACATGTGCTTGTGAACAAAGTTGATTCATTTCATGCCTGTTCCAATTAATTTTCTTTCCAAAAGTCAGACTCAACAGAAAATAGACTCGATAGCACCCCTGTACGTTCGTCACCTACTGACGTTGCAGCCATTGCTCTGGATGAGGTAGAAAATGAGGATTTAGACGAACCGTTTGATGAACCATTCGATGTTGAACGTGATGATGACGATGCAGATGATGACGAAGAAGAGGAGGATGTAGAAAGCACCATGCTTGGGGATGATGATGCGGAATCTGTTGTGACGCGTCTGATATCTCCAGCTCTCGAACAAGAACGCGAAGCTCGAAAAGTTGAAGATCGTAAACTTTTGGCGTTGTTGGCTCATTTTGACGAAGAACAACTGAACCGTTTTGAAACCTTTCGACGTGCAACTTTCGCAAAAGCTTCGGTTCGTCGAGTGAGTGTTTTATACATGTTTTCATCCGGATTACTCGGATCGATGGGCAGTCCTTGTGTCAGTTTTGGTACTGCTCTGTCGTTCTTCTGATTAGGGTTTTGACGTCCTGAAGCTATCCTTAACCAAAATCGAAGTAGTTGTTAATTATAAAACAACTTCATGGCTATTCAACGGGGCCCATTTGCTTCAATGTCGAGTACCATATGATTTCAATAGTGAGTTTCGTCTAGTACAACAGCGTTCACAAGTGATCTCGAAAACTGGCACAAAGCTGCGATCATTCACGGAAAATTAAAGGAGCTATTAAATTTGTTTTATAGGATGTACTCCAGTTTATTTTCGTTATTACATACCCATTTTACGAGCTCGAATGAAACATTGATGTGGTACTCATTTTGCTGTTGTTTTCGATTGGTTGGGAACGTTTGATCACCTGGAGTATCACGGTCGTGAAAAACCACGTTCTCACGTTGTGCAACCTTTTCTTCATAGTGGTTTTACTGGACCTTAGTAGTTTTTTTCAGTTTTCAAGTATAGTCAGCTGTGTGTGAAAATCATTTGTTCGCGGCTTCCTCCGGTGACCGCCTAGTTGCGCTTGACCGCAGTGCAAAATCGATTTAGGTCTATTGCACCTAACTCGCGCAAGGACATATCATGTGTGAAATTTCGTACCTTGTAGAATCCACTCGTTCAAAGTATAAACCAATTTCCTCTCGTACTGATGTTTATCACTATTGCATCATCCAATATTCGGCGCACATTCTGGTTAGGAGGGAAGAAGCTACGGGAGAACTGCGAATATTCCGCTCAATTTCCACAATTTAACTACTTGCACGTTGACGGTGTTAGTTTTTTGTGATGTACATTAATTCGTTTTTCTTTCTTTTAGTGTTGACTAAAATGTTAGTTTCTTAATTTGCAGAGGTATGTCATAGAAAACAATACATTAAATAATTTTCAAACCGTGCGACGCACTCCCTCTCGTAACGTATTTCAGATGGAATAAACGGCAGAAACAGTTTAAACATTTTCTCGACAGAACGTGTTAGAGGTTTAAAGCAATTCGGATAATGAGAACATCGAAGAACGTCGTGGACACAATGCTGTTGCGTCTCTTCATATGATACCTTTACCAAGCACAATTGTTCTTTTATCAAACTTTCATAAAACTATTCGTAATTGTAAATTTATAGCCTACTATATTACAGCTATAACCATTTCGACAAAGTATGGAAATCTCCACCTTCACATCCAATCTAGGAATGTCCATGCCTCTCAAACAGGTAAACGGTCACCTGGCTAAACCAGAAGTTCCGTTCCTATCTTGGTCTTGGATCGTTGGAGCGCTTACTCATATTCTCTTACCTATTCTACTGTAGGCTAGATCGCTTAACTATACGCAGTCATTGCGAAGCCATCATCGGGATCTAAAGCCACAGGAAAACTTGTGGCGCGCTATCAGTTGAATGTGAACGGACCCGTCAATTTTACTTATCAATCGTTTGCTTTACGAAGTCGCTTGAATAGGGTGTTTTATTTATTTTGCCGTTAGTTCGGCAGCCTCGAAGTTGGACTGTTGCCCGCGTTCAAGAGTGGAAGAGTTGCGTGTCCACATCCAATGCATTTCCGTCTAACCGACCATATCTTGTCCAATCTGCATCTCTAGCTCATCCAGTCCATCTCACCCGGCCCTGTGTCACAGAATGTGGTGATCGCGATGGCCGGTATGACGAAAGTATTTGTCGGTGAATTGGTTGAAGAAGGTCAGTTCACGTTCGTCGTAGTTTGGGTACTTTGCAATATGCTGCTTGCCCACTATCTTACTTTTAGAAACCGCATTCAATGTGTCGCTTTACTTTCTTTGTTGATTTATAGTTTTTTGTTTGACTTCACAGAAGCAAGATCGAATAAAAGTGACAAACTAAATGATGAAATTTCAAGTGCAATACTTTTCACTGTTGGGGAAATTCGTTTTCTTACGGTTTCCCTGGTCCCTTGAATACCAGGATTGGTGTGTGAATTCATGAGACTTCGCCGGTAGCTGAAATAATAGTACCACTGTGCTTTAAAAACAAAGATCGCTAGGCTGCTTACTGTGGATCAAGTACACTCGGATTTTTTCAATCACACTACACAATTGACTTTAATGGGCTGCTTACTTTGCTTTTGCCTTCCAGCTCTGGACTATAAAGAACGACTTGGAGAAACAGGTCCACTGCAGCCCAAACACATCCGAGAGGCCTACCGGGTCCTCAGTGAAACTCAAGAGTCTAGTATGACAGCGATGGAGAACCCATTACGCTAATCCGCCTAGGACGAATAGTATAATTGTTACTAACATCCCCAGTCTGTCCCCAATCTGCACAATTGAACTGCGTTCGTTTGGAAATTGTTTGGCTCCAGGATATAACCCGTAGTTTTTGTACATATACGATGTATATGTATATATGGAAAAAATGCTTGCATCTCAACCTGTGTCTTCTGTCCATTCTATTCGGATGCACTAAGAAAACTCACTGTTTCCAATTTAGATTTTTCTGGAATTGAGCACACGCACTAGTTTTTGTAACGATTGCGACCATGAACCAGATGCGCCTAGTGTGCTGTTGGTTTTTCATTATTGACTCACCTCTGGAATGTTATGTTTATGCATGTGTCTGAGTAAGTGTGTTCACTTATGAGATTTAGAGTAGTTCCTGCGGACTGCCTTGATGATGAAATGTTTTCTGATTTATTCCCCACTCGGGCATACTTTCAAAATCTCATTTACGATGTTTAACAGGTTATCTACAGCTTGAGTGGTTATGTACTAAGTGACACAACGTATTTCAGTATTGCTTCACCAGTACGTTTAATTTTGGAGGTTCGTACGTGATTAGTCGTGTGGCATGCATGCAGCCTCTCGGGGCGACTGGCTTTAACCGGTCCGCATCACAGTGGCGACCACTTTTTCTCCGGTCGTCTGCTCCCATCTCGTTTTGACTTTTGGTCTTTAGCGGCTAGTCATTGATAACACAGATAGACACCTCCGACGTATCATCGAAGGATTTCAATCCACCATTCTTGATGATTATATGGCTCTAATGCATGTCTGTCATTAGCGTTCTTGAAAATATCCATTACGTGTACTGTGCCGCAGTTCTTTGGTGATGCCTGTCACATTTCTGCTTCCGATAGTTTTGTGGCTGACGATGTCTTGATTTAATGCTCTTCCCAGTCTACGGCAGATCCTTGATCTCGAATCCGTGGCTATACCCCAATTTTTAGAACTAGATTTGTCAGTGCATTAATTAGAATTGCGAAGATCCTGCTGCGGACTTCTGGTAATTTGAGAGTTTTTAGTGCAAGTTTGCCACATCCGTGTTCCTCCGGTGTTTTGAGCTGGTGCCGACTGTCTTCAGCGTATTGCATAGTTGAACTCACCATAGCATCCGCGCTACAGCTCAATTGATTGTCTAAAGTTTCATCTTCCGCACGTAATAGGAAATCCGCCGTCGCCTATGCGTTCAGCGCCAAAAGTAAAAATATATACTGAAGCCGATAGGAGAACTCTCAGCCGTAAAGAATCGATTTTGCCACATGGGTACCTTCTATTTACTCAACCTTCGTACATGGTTTGGTTGTTTCTTTGTAGTGGTCTACTAATTCACATTTTGGCCGCGATTTGTTCTTTTCCGTCAAACGAGAACTGAAGTTGTGTTGTCAGCATCTGTAGAACAAGTGTAGAGCGACACTAATTCTATTTCACTGATCGGGACGGAAGAACGTGAGACAATATCCGATCACCATCTGAAAGGGTCACACTTTGGTGGAAGCACGCTTGCTACAACTTGGCTCACTAGCGATGCCTTGACTTTGTTATTTAACCCAACTCCTGATACTCCTACGTCCCAATATGACCTAATGATGTTCCGGTGATCAGCGCGATCTGACCGGCATGATCGTCGACCGGAGTGTCTTGTTCAAGCCACATTTTTTCTTCTCTCCTGGACTCCGAGTGTGCAATTTTTTACTTGAAAATCGAATTTTTTTAGTTTCATCTTTCCCTGTCAATTCGTTTTCTTCATTATCTTTACATATATATGTATATATATAATGTATATATATATATATACATACATATATATATATATATATATATATATATATAAATCCCGGTATAGAACCAACTACATGGTTATAAGTTCCTCTCTCAGAGGAACAATTTCTTCGGCGAATTCGAAATTGGTGACCCAGTAATCGCGGCCAAGTTTCATTTATCGGAAGTTATTGTGAGCAGGACGCATTATCCAGTCTATGGAGTTCCTGAGTGGAGTCGGTGTCAGCGGAGAACCTTGAAGAACACGAATCATGGAGGGACTCTGAGGACTCTTTGCCGTGGACGCACACGCGCGCCGGGCATTCCGTAACTTCTAAGTATACTCCAAAGTAACTGTCAACGGAGTCGAACGCTGCACGGAAGTCGGTGAACACAATGTGGTGGGCTTCTGGAACCGGGATTCGTCGTAGTATGAAGATCTAGTCAACGCAATCTTTCTCGACGAACGTCACACTAGGTAGAACGTGTTAGTGCCTCCAGAAAAGCGACGAAGTGATTATGGTTGCAAAGAGCTTATTTGCTATACTCATGAGACCGACAACTCTGTAGCCCGCACATATGGTCTTGTTGCCCTTCTTTGGTATATGGATGAGGTTAGAGATTCCTCAGTTTTTGGAGCAAGCTTCGGAGCTCAAGACAAGACGAAACAGCTTAGTTAGCGGACTTCGCGGAGCTACCAGACGGGACTCAGATGGATTTCCATCCTCATCGGGTGATATTTTGTTCTTCATTATGTGGTTGATAATTCCGATTAATCGAGAGGTTCAAAATCAACTTGGTATCGCTATTTGTCGCCCGGTGATGTTACAAAGATTGACTGGATGAAAGAGGGGACGACTGAACAGCTGGGTGAAGTGTTCTACTCATCTTTGATGCTTTTGTTACCCTCCCAATTTATGTGGTCCGTTACTGTTGCGAACCGTTGAAGGAGGATTTTGCGTCCCTCCTGACGGGGTGTATAGACATCAGAAAAGCTTCCCAAAATCTCCAACAGCGGTTGAGGTTTCCACGCGGTATGCGATTTCACGTCGATATCGTTTCCAGCCACTTTTCATTGAACGCGCACCTTCGCAGTGAAGATCGAGATAATCGGTTGCCTTAGCACACCAACTAAAGGTTTCCGCAGATTTCCGATTCATACTGTTTCTTTTGGTTTTGCCTAGCTGTTCAAGGGGCACTCTGGTGATATATACATTTAACTCAGTCCCCAGATTGTTCGTGCTACCATCTCCGTAGATGTTTAGATGTAATCGCATTTGATAGAGCTTGTTTGAGTACGTCAACTCTGGCGCTGTCTAGTTTTCCACCCTGGCAAATGCATACTAGTGTGTAGTTCGTACCGTCATTGTTTCCTGTTATGCCCCTGTTGTGTTGCCCATTTGGGTTGATCTGTATACTTACTGAAGCCCAAGACGTAAGCACTAGCGTTGCACGATAACATATGATCACACAGCCTGTGGTCTAACAGGACACGAATACACATTGAGGTTGGAGACAATAGTTCGGGCTCGAGTCTTCAAGCTCCGTAGTCGCCCAACGAACCGAGCGGAACTGTTGCTCCGTTGAGTAAACAGCCGCAGAAAACAGGAAAATGTCCGGAATACGAACAGCTAGCCCAACCCGTTAGCGGGAGAGAGAAGACGAACACAGGACACTGCCGCGCGTTTATTGGTGACTCATCAATGCAAGTGAGAATTCAAGTGAGCTCTATGGTTTTTATAGTTTTGTCGAGTGACCTTGGTCGATGCGTGAAACAGCCAACCACAGGATGAGTTTTGATGAATCTTTTTGCGAACATATAAAAAATTTGAAATAATGTTAGTTTTAAAATACTGGGAAAAGGTTAGATTTTTTTGAAAAAAAAACAAAACAACTAAAATCTGGTTTATGTTTGCTGCTGGCTCACTAGGAGCTCATTGGCCATTCGGTAGAACTGACCGCGATGCAGAAGCCCATACATTCCAATTGATTGGACGACTTCACGTTGGATGCTTCAAGCCTCACTAGCCTGTTCTGGAGTACTCGTCTTCACATGTTGGGTGCCGTCCCATCAAAGTTTCTAATGTATGCAACTCCAACCTGGTTCAGCCAGACTGTCAAGCTGTTTGCCGGGTTGTGGCCTCTGATTCACGTCTCAGCTTCCTGTAGCTACGGCTGAGAGTTGGATGGGTGATGCAGACCAAAGAAATGGAAGATACTCCATGGTGGATGACAGTCTACTAAATCAGAGGTGCTACTCTTCTCAGTTACCCATACCTAACTATTTTTATCAAGGAATTGGGCGAAGTAAATTAGGTGTGACCATCAGACTTGTTACATGACGGGGACTTAGCCCATTGAATGTTCAGCTGGCTACGGGGCCGAATTTCCTCATACAGAAGTGCACTTCCAAAAGAGCATGTCAAGATTAGATTACAAACAAAAGTGCTTACGCCTAATGATTCAGCTGTTTTTTTTTTCCTAAGCAGTTCAAAGTTATGTTCCAAAATATTCGTAAGTTAGTATCATTAGAACTCAGAATCGACCTCCTTTCCTAGGAAATCTGGGGTGGCCTACATCTGTTGCTTTCAACACCCTTCCTGTTTTTATCCCTCTCAAAGTGTCATTGGTTCTTTTTCATTCTGGCTTTTTGACTCAATGTAACCGTGATAGACAAGTCGTTTCTCCGTTTTTGATGTGCCTATAAGTTGTCATTTCGCATTTGTCTCGGCTTACTTCCTATGCTGTACAGAAATTTCGTTTTACATTCCAAATCAGACTTTATTTTGTCAGCACACTTCGCACTTGATTTCTGCGATGACGCTCAGTTGAGGCGTCGATGTTTGCTGTCCCTGTCTTTGATGGAGTCTAAAGAAAAACCATTTACATGACCGATGGCTCTTTCTTGAATTTCGTTGTGCAATCATTGCCCCATCATCGAGTTGCCCTTCTATCGATACTATGTTGTTTCTTGTTTTGCTGGGATAGTCTTGGCTGTCCCTATTTTGACAATGGTCACCTGATCATCGTTATCAGGTCCCTATCACTGCATCATTTACTTTATTATTTGGAGTCTTTGCCAAGGTCTTCCAGATTTAGGTTGAAAATAATCCGAAATATCATTCAAACGGGATATTGAGATCCGATTTGCAAAGGCCTGAAAAGTGATCCACCTTACTTGAGCATATTTGTGCGTACGCAGTGTAATGCGTACTGATTGTGAACACACTGTTCGATAATATGCGGGTAGCTATATTCTTGGGAAATCTTGTTAAACAGGGGCACATTCCTACCCAGTTCTCAATATTCTTGGGATAAACCTGAATAATTTTGACACCGTTCTGAAATGACACGGAAAATGGCTTATATGTCCTTATTCCAAATTTCAGTCTACCTTTATCTCTCGAGATGCTAAAGATATAAAAGACTGTACCACTTTCTGTCTTTCTATTCACAATCTCTCAGTGTCCAAAACCAGGACCATTAAACTGGGTCTTATGTTACTGTTATCCAAAGAACCTTTTTTACAGTATACATTATACATATATGTATGTGGGTGGGATACCTGTAAAGTTCTGACCACCTTTAGTCAGTTTAGATGGTTGGATATCCTCAATTGAACTCGTAACCAGATTTGGATTTGGTGCAAAAAGCTAACTATCCATTGGCCGTTAGCTGTTCGTTTCAGAACGTCTTAGAGAGTTGACGAATTTCGCTGTCAAACAGATTCAATTTGCGGACTCGTCGAAACGACTAATCGAGAAGTCGAATACATACTCATTTGGGGGCTGAAAATTGCATGGACATAAGACAGTTTTATCTAGTACTGTTTAGATGAAAAACAAACATTAGATGGTTCAATGCACATTGGTAATACGGGCGAACAAGTTGCGGTTTGTGTGGTGTCGACTAATCGCTTGATGGCCAGGTTTATCAGTCTTTAGGGCTGCACTGGTCCTTATGATCAAGAAAACGAAATGACAATTAATCCCAAGAACCAGGGCTTAGAATAGTGTCTTCTTAATTCCATCGCACAATTGTAGCATTGGGTACTGCATACCTATTTAACTTATTTAAATAACACTAGGTTTTTCATTCTAAATGGCTGAACTATTTCTACGCCGCTGACATGTCTCCAATACAAGTACAAATAGAACTAAACTTTCTGTTATGCATTTAGTTTGCTTGTCAGTGCCGTTTTTGAGGTGATTTAATTTTTATCCTACTCCGGTTAGCATCTGTACACGTATTTTGATTTATATCTGTCCATGGTCGTACCCCATGAGTTATTCAACCGTGTGAGTTTGAAAGCCACGCAGTCATTCACCGTCAAGGTTCCTCCAGGCAACATGGAATACGGTAGGGGGACTTTAAATGGACATTTTGATGATTCACAAAGTTCGAAGTATAAATGAAACGAAAAATTGGGATCCCGATCAACATAGCTCCATAAGTTCTCTCGTCATTTCTCCAGGGATTTGTACCGAACGTCCACTGAGTTTATTTGAGTGATGCTGCATAGTCTGGGTTGTCAATCGTGACTCAGATATTTGTCGTGACTGGAGCTGACGGGATAATTACTGATGCGATTTTACGTGACATCAATGTAACGGATGGTGAATTTCCTTCTCTACCTACCAATAACCTACGGTACGTCTCGTAGTTTAACCGCCAGATACGCTAGTTGAACGGCGTTTAATCAGATTTTAGGACCTAAGCTCCAAATATGAATGGTATTTTATCATTCGTGAATTCTAGTACTAGGCTATCAAACTGAGCTTCGATGACTTTTAACGGTAACAGAGTTCTTGCATAATGGTGTTTAATTTAAAAGTTATTTTATTTGTGAATCTGAAAAACCACTTGGATGCAGTTCGTTAAGGATTTCTTCTATCAGTCAGATCATGAGACCTTTTCGATCAGAAAGAAAATTTTTCCGAACGGGTCTCTAAAGGATCCCGGTCGCAGATTGTTCCAAGCACTATCTGGGTATCACATCTTTGCTTCAGTCAATCAGTCACGTGTGGTCTCACACTAATGGGAGCAATAGGTTATTGCGTATATCGTATTGAGTGAAACAAGTTTGCACATGCTTTAGTCCAATGTCTCGTGCCTGGTAGAGATATTTCGGTTTTTTTGGTTTGCTGTACAGCTGTCAGGGACTGGAACAAGAAGAAACATGCAGTTAGAACATATTCGCAATTAAGTGAAGAAAGGACATTGGATATTCGTGTATCTATTGCCATTGTATTGATTTTGAATGCACGCCACTAGCTCTTGAGGGTTTTTGCTATGTTGATCTGAAATGCAAACGACCATAGATATGGCTTACAACTGGAATGACAGAAGTCAGCTGGAAGTTCCCAAGGGGATAGCACTTGTTAAAACTTCTATTTCCAGCTTTTATGTTTCATCTATTACTACTTTATACTTAGCGTGGCTGGGTACGGTATTTTCATGGAGTGAGTCGAGGCCAACTTCGATGCATGGATTTAAGGAAGTTGGCTGGCGGTAAAAATATTAGAATCCATGACCTGCGAAAGGACTTGCTACGCCCGCCTGGTATCTGTCGTTTGCACTATGATCAGCGATGTTAAAACGATCATGTCGAGAAACCTTAAGCAATGATATAGATTTCAGATTTTTTGCCCGAGACCGTTCATCTACATTATAGTACTTAAAGCGCGGAACAAGCCTGATTCCTGGCACATCTTATCATTAAGTATTTCTAGAAGAAAGAAAAAATGGCAGCAATACAATGATAACTTAAATTTTAGTGCGCGTCATGAAATAAATTGATTCACCGATATCAGCTAATTCAATGTGTTGGACAGTGTCTGCATTCCGCGTTTTATCCAGCAACACACTTCGAAGGATTAACTTTAGGAAAGATATTCAAACTAGAAAAAGCACTTGTCTTTGGAACAAAAATTATTTGCTGTGATGACAGTCTAGCTGCTGGCTGACAGAAATGACAACAGTGACTTGTCTTACTTTCTGTTTCTCGCCTTTTCAACCGGCTGTGCAGGATGTAACAGGCGACCATCTTGTGATGACCCACCCTTCAACAAATTGATGAAATCATAGAATGTTGCAAGGCATTCTCCTAGATGCGGCTCACCGCTTTTGTTATGAAACTTCTACTGTTTCCCATTTTTTAATCCGAAATACCGGCAGATAATGAAAACGGAAGAAAAATACCGCCATAATGGGGCTAAGCTGTGTCAGTTGGATGTGAAACGAGTACGTGTTGAATGCAATAGTAAGATATAGATTCCGCAATTAATTCTAAGTGGTACGTGGGATTGGTGTCACCATGCACTTCGGACAAAATTCTCAACATGGAGACTCCGTATCATCACCTTAGCTTTACACCACGAAGCACCTAATACTGTCCGGGTGCACGACTGACCGGATGATCAGAGGCTCATGCATGAAATGTCTAGTCCGAAGAGCGACCAATGAGAAAATCAGAAAATAATTTGATGTTAAACTGATCGCAAAAAGCACGTCTCTGCTCGGGGATCCTGAACGAACTGAATCACTGGATGCGTGCGGTTTCGTAGAGTCACATCACTAGCTGCTTGCGCCTTATTGTCCAACCTATAATTCCACTACTCTTCTTGGCATTTCCAGCATCCAGATTTTGTTTCGGTAGGTGTGGTTTAGTGTAGCTAGAAATCTGCATTTTTTGCCTATAGAGATTGTATGGAAAAAATACACCCAGGTAGCAAGAATTTAGAGTTCCAAATAAGAAACAGTATATCAACGTTGGTAAATGCCTTCTTACTATATACATCCGTAGTACCAAATTCTGACTGGTTATGATTTGATGAATAAACATCGAAACTGGTACATCTCCAAGTTGAACACAAAGTGGCCACAAGCGGTTGCGGTCAGTTCTGTCTTATGTCCGTCGATCAGGACTACCAAGGAGACTAGCATGGGTAAAGTTATTTTCGGTCAAACAATCACCAGGCAGGCATAAGAGTTTTTGAAATGGGGTATGTAAAGACCTACTTCACACACGAAGTGAACTGTATGAGATTCAAGAAGACTAAGTAACCATAAAAGCCGGAGGTACAACCAGGAGACTGAAGTGGTATAGCTTGTAGCCACGCCTTATAATTTTGCTGCGTCGTTGGATTGGTGCCATCCTAAATTCTCATAAGCAAAACTGAAACAATAACAGCACACATTCTAAGGGTTCAAGCATATCCAAGCGAACGCTAATTTCCTAGGGTCAAAGGCCAAGAGGTTCGGGACCAAAATGAGTGATAAATCTACGGAGCCCGAACACTGCCAAATGCATGGATGATGTCCCTTGAGTGGTACCGAGATTATCTATGAAAAAGAACTCAAAGTATTAATCAGAGCAACTCTGACACCAACAGCATGTGCCAAAACCAATGCAACTACTCAAAACCACTGGCTCTAGTGTGATCTATGAAAATCGAATTCCAGTATGAGAATCAAAAAGCGATATACCAGTTGATTACAAATGACCGAGCTTTTATACATGATTAAATTCCTGGCAATGCAAAGTGTCAGTACATTGGTTTCCTGTCGTGCGATTAACTGGAAGCCAATTTGCCATAATTTCGGGGTAATGAAAAGACTCCAGAAGGTGCCTGGTGTTTCAAACAATTTCTCGGTAAGCAACTGAAATAACTTGAATGACGCAAACTTGTAGGTTGGTCCTTAGATGAGCACTTCGTTGGATGAAATTATTTCGTAGCTTGTCTCAAGTACCACAGATGGATGAGCTCTACTGCTTGCACTTAATCTTCCTATTTGAGCTTTAACAAATGATGCACGCACTTTCACACGAAGATGGCATAACGAACAAGAAAACCACCACTGCAGCGATGCTAAAGTAGAAACGGTGTGGCACAAAGTACATAAAGATTCATTGAATACAAAAGGAAATTGAAACTTTAATGCGAGCGTTCATTTTGTCCATCGGAATAGTGACGAAATAAACTACCAAAACGTTTCTGTATGGGATGTGCGAGTTGAGGTAAGTTACCATGCGCGTAATATATGATATATGATGATATGCGTTAATACATCCGTCACGTGCTGGCAACGAGAACAGAAAAAAGGGACATAAATTGGTGGTCACTTTTGGGCCCGGCCTCAGTGGTCTAAAGTCAGCCTTGAGAAGATCTGGATTAGTCACAGGAGGACGGTAAACGGAAATGGGAAAAACGAGTATTAGTAAAGAAAATCGGTTGTCACTGTTTTGTCACAGCAAAACCGGTGCAACTTCCTTTTTGGGAAGGAAAGGCTTTGAAGCTTGTCAGTTTGGATATGCCATGAATATTGAGAACTGATTTCCAAATACTCCAAGTGGTTGATTCTGTTCAAGGATTCGCCTTTTGAGTAAACTTCCTCGGATAGAGAAGGGAGCTGTTCGGAATGGGTAAATATACAACTTTAAATATTTTGGGATTAACATTCGGACCCGATATAACGGTTTCCGGTCAGTTCTGGACGAAACTCGGCACACAGATAAAAGTTGACGGGGAATTTCGCGACTGAGATTTTATAAAATTACAACTGCTGGGGAACTTGTATGACGTGATTTTGGCTAACCTAGTACATCGTTGTTTATTTCTGAATGGTAAGTTTTAATAAGCCGGTAGTTTCAGTTTAATTAAAATAAAGTTAGTTTGTGACAAACAATGGACTAAATGTTAGCACTGTTCATTATAATGTTGTATTGCTTCATCTTTCTGAAACCGAGAACTGCATAAATTCAGAGCATTTTTCGTCTATTTTGGAAGCATTTCATAAAACTATACCCCTTTATCCGAGAGGAACCTTGTTTTTAAACAGCTAACTGCTTTTTCATCGTAGGATAAAATGAATCGTAAACGGACCGCCAATATCCTGAACAATAGGAAATGCTTTTGTTAATTTCATCTGGGCCAGTTAAACTGATCATTCATGCATCTTCGGAGACCAAACCGTACAGCGTTATAGACTTTCATGTTGCCGATTGCAGTGGTACGGCTTTCGCTGACTAATTTTCGCTTTCATTCACTAATTACACACGAGTAGTATGGATGGACTGATAAAAAACGGATATCTTGATTGACGTGATGTGCATTCGTTGTAAAGAGAGCTGAATAGTAAATAGTTCTAGAAACCTACCAGATAACGTTAACCGAAGTCATTAAGGCCTCCTCGATTGGAAAACTCTTGGTTGCACCGCGTCACAAAGTTGGTTTAATTCAGGTTTTCAAACTACTTTAGCGCGATGCATACCCCAGACTACTGGCGTTCAGTGGGGTCATGCTTACCAGCTTGCATCAGCCAGCGCTATGCGCATACAAACGGTTGACCTTGAGTACCAGTCCACCGTGACATTGACCCACACGACGGTCCTTCATCTGTCGCTCTACTTCATCGGTGACTATAAATACGAAACTTTTGTCCTAGCTCAATCCGTTGTACTCTTCAAAACCTATTGTTCACAAACTGTAGTTGGAAAAATTAAGCGAAATAACTGCAGCTCTTGACGTGTATCCTTTTCCAGTCTTGAAAAATATGTTTTTAACCGAAGTAAGGCTGGCGAGCACTTTGGGAACCAACATTCGAGGACTATGGACGTTACGTCTGATGCATCTGCTGGTAGGCTGTTGGTCGCAAAGTCTGATAGGTGCCACCATTAGATGGTATATTGACTGCTGTTCAATCTTTTGAGAGAGCATAGAACACGTGGTCTCAAAATTGAAGATCATATCGCTCATTTCGAACACTTCCGAATGGGTCAGTAGCAAACCGTGACAGAGAAGAATTACCCTAGTTATTTTGAAGCATAGTATGCTTATGTCACTCGGTAGTTAGCCAACCCATCTCAGCGACTGAAGGCAAACCGTGGAAAGTCAAGACACACTTTACCCAAAATATGACGGATTATTGATTACTTCCGTTAAGCATAACCGATTCGACCAGCAAGAGTACAATGACATTACAGTAACCATAAAGTACTACGTAAGTACTAGAAAATCCACGCGGAAACTGTATCCGGGAGGCACTGAACTAAAAAGTGAAGTGTTCAAACCACCAGATTAATCTGCCAGACTAATCGACATATCCGATACTCATTCATACAGACGCTATTAAGAAACAGGAACAAGTCAGCCTGAGATTATGTTGGTTAATCAAAACAAAATCTATGCACAAAACGCATCAATTCACAACACTCACTGTGCATATTGTATTATTACTAGTTATTTATTATTTATTGTTATGGAATACATTAGTTACAACTACTTATTTCTAGGGTGTGACCAGAAAGCTCGAATTTTTCGTATTCGTTGTGTAACCTGGTCATTGTGTTCAAACCGAAGGGAGTTTAACTTTTTTTTTTAGTTTTTGGAAAAACTGCCGTATTCTTTTCATTTTTTGTCAGATGCATCCCAGGCAAACATTTGTCGACCATAGGAGAATGTGACATCTCGAAACGTTTCTTCGGCAAACCAGTAAGAAATTTGTGATGTCTACTACTAGTATGCTGTTTGAAGCGCTTTGTCGATTCGCGTCAGCTACTCGTGGGGGCGGGAGAGAAGCTATCCATGCTTTTCTCGGGGATTGACACAATGGATCCAATAGCAACAGCAAGAATATTCTTAAATTTTTCTTGAAACCGGCTTATTGGTTTCATATAGTAAGCCAGTATTTCATTTTTATCAATCTACGAAAACACAAAATACTGTCATGCCATCTGGCAGCTTATGATTATTGCACCTATCGATAAAAGTACAGAATGATTGCAAACTATGGCGTCCAGATTGTAAAAATCTCCAGTTAACTGAAACCAATTTATTATATGGACAGAGACAAAAATACCTTTGCAAAAACAGTGAAATATCAGATGCGGTATACCTAAAATTGTAAAACCTCAAAATAGTCTTTAATGCAGGTTTACTTCGCGGTGTTGAGCCGTGAGGCCAACTGCTCTTGCTAAGAGAATGAATACAAAACCCTAGACGATGAGGTAAACTTTGAAAGAACAGTTAGATGCAGTACACGGGGCCATCCGCGTGCATGTCTGTACTGTATTAAGTCCAGGTAACTGTTTGCGAGTACGGCAGCATCTTGGCGTGAAGTGTTGATGTGCACTTTCAGCGAGTCGTCTTGAAATTTTGTTCTATGTGTGACTTCGTCCAGCTCAAAACCATTAACTGCGGCTTCGCTGCTTTAGCTCACTGATCACGAACGCCGTGGTAAACATTCCTCCTACTAGTTGCATTGTTCAAACTAATCACAAATATTAGTAACCGCGTTCACTTGTACCCCGAAATTTTTAAAATGTCAAGGGGCACTGGCGTTGTCTCTCACCCCCGGGGAGCGAGGATAATTTGCATGCTGAACGTTGACTAATTAAACGACGCTCGAGCACGAACCATAGAAAAAATTGAATAGAAATACCAAACGGAATGACATACCAACCCATTTTTACATTGATCGTTGACTGAAAACGAAGTTCCGTAATAAACTTAATAATGGCCGGCGTTCGCGTCTTTTTCTGTGTTCTGCTTTCGCCCTCGCTGTGCATATCGCCAGCTTCGAGTCAGTTCACGGTATTAGTTGTTTTGGTCGAACCGCTCACGAATCATTACCCAAGCGTAGTTGAGGAACGGATTCAAATCAGTCGGACCAAACTACTCAGAGTCCGACTTATCGAGGAGTTCTCTTGTCAAGATTGTAACGGACATATCAGACCCAATGTGAAGGAGGGTGGTGTCACATGCAGAAGACATTTCGCGGGTTGTCCGATAGCTTTGGAACACCTAGACACATAGTGTCCTCACTCTAGCATTACTGTTATCCATTCTTAGATTAATGCTCGGCAAATGCTTGGTCTAGCCAGTTTTATCAAGTTTGCTAGACTTTCGTCCGGAGGGCAGTTCTCCCGTAAGAAACTTCGCTACAATCTATTGCCTTCAACCGGCCTAATGAATTCGAGGAATTGTTCTATTCAGCATGTTGATCGTTTGAGTCAATAGTGAAATTGTGTACGTGGACTGATATATTATATCAGGCTTTTCTGGTTCAAATGCATGGAAATATTGTTTGCGTACAATAATAATCAAGACTCCCATCTGTCAATAGAATGCAGGTTATGAGTTCTTGATGAATACGCAGCAACTGTAACGTCCATTGAATCTCTTTGTGCGAATGAAGATTGATTTCTGTTCGTCAACATGTATGCTTACAATTCTTATCTGTGAATGATTCTAGTTTCAGTCTCATCAATTAAAAATCCTCGTCATCCAACTCTTATGATTGGGCCAAGTAATCAGTGTTAGAAAGGAATTCTGAAACAAACACTGTTACCTCGCTTTCACATAGCATTTATGAACTGACAAACAAAATCGGAAAGGCATATTCAAAAATGAAACAAAAAAAGTATTTGCTCTTTATTTAGGAAACAATAGTATGAAATCTGTGTGTAAATTTCGTGACATTTTTCTCAAGATTCATCCTGTTCACTGGTGGTTGTTCAATACGAGAAGCGCCAAGTTAACGAGGAACACGGCAGTATAGCTTGCCAACTTTGGTGAGCCATCTATAAACAAGTGAATAGCCGGAGATAGATAAACAAATTCTAGGCATAGATTTGAATTTTTTGTTTTGAAGAAAGGATTGAATTCTGATGCATTTCTTATTTGTTCGAGAGTGATAATCCTACAATTTTCTTTTCAAAACAAAAGTTGAGGTCATTCAGGTACACGAATCTGTAGAATATGAGACAGTAATCATCCACATAATGCACTTATGTCGTTTCGAATGAAAAGAAAAAAAGCAGGGTAAAAAAATGATTGTGTTCGACAAAGATTTGCACACCTGAATTTCTTGCACGCATTCTAAAAATTGCTATGGACTGCACTCAGAAATGTGAAACAAAAAAAACGTTCAGTGACGTGCCCACCCATTGTTTTCCAGTAGTTACCAAGCCGTGGGAAATATCAGTACCAAATCATCGTGTGGCAAGGTGTTTGTTTGATAGACTTTGTAAAAGTCATCCGAAAGGACTCACCTGTTGTCATTTCGGTGGATTCTGTTTTTCAAGGCGGACCAGAGTTGTGCAGTAACGGTTAGTTCTTATTCAAGCACCGAAACCTTAGAAAAATTACCACTCCAGTTTTGCGGGCCAAACAACTACCAGTGGAATAGGCAAATGTAAAATTATTTTCCACTTGACGTAGTTCGAAAACTTTCATTGTTTAATACTGGTGGAATTTCCAACTTCAAAGGGCATCTCGAAATAAAAAATTAAATTATTCTGATTCGCAGTTTGTCAGATCTCAGAATAACGGTGTTTGTCGTAGTGGTCGAAGCTACTCGTTTCGTGGAAACTATTCCCAAGTAACCAGATAAAAACATAATGAAAAATCTGTGATGGTTTCTGAAAGAGATCTCAGGAAACTTAGAAATGAAGAATGGTAAGAACGACACAATGTGATGTCGTCAAATGTCAGTCACTCTAGGACCAAATCGACGAATTTCCATCTATGAATCGTACGTGCTGCGTCTAAGCATTTACTAGTTGTTCAGACAGTGCTAGCCTGAAAGAAACTGCCGGTTACTAGTTAGTTACACGTATTATATTGATAGTTTTCGGACTGGTCTTCAAATCATCCTGTACATTGAGTGGATGAGTATCGCTTATCTCTGACAAAGCCATTAGATTACGCCATCGGTTTGGGATTTCTGGTGAATAATTGATCAAATCCAAACTTCTAAACGTGCTCACATAATGACGATTTCATGACAAACTAGGGGCTACGTTTCACAACATCGGATCTGGGGGAATAGGGAATGCAGCAAATGTGATCAAATGCTCAAATGGTCATGGGTGTGTGCAATTCAGTGAGTTTGAGCACAAAGATCTAAGTAACAGTGATATCCTGGAAGTCGAGAATCGATAAACCACGAAAATTATTGATAAAATGCACAATCCATTCTAGACTAGTAGAAGACCATACTTTGGGACGTATAACACAACCCGAAAATCCCATGGGAGTTCAAATGTCTGCGGAATTCGGCTAAACATGGAGGTTTAAGATTATATCTGCTCACCTGATGAGTCTGTTGCTATAATTTATTCAGATAAGAGATAAACAAATACGATTTAACGTGTTAATGTTGTAAATATATGATTAGCGAAAGTTTGCAGGTCTGATTTCAATATCCGTCTAAACAAACGTATATAAAAATTGAACTTTTTTTTAACAGAATGACTGTCATTGAAGTTATCCGTTTGGTCACAGAAAGTGGATTATCAGAAACAAGTTCACTTACATGCAGAATCAGTTGCTGCAAAAATAATGCGGATTAAATTTGAAAACTGTACAGTACTTAGACAAGTTATTGCGGCGCATGCGTACTACTTTCGAACATTGCAATACCAGACCAACGCATTCGGACTAATAAATCAAACAGTAATTTGGCTATCCATTCACGAAAAACTGTAGCCGAGTGTTAGTTTAGTTCTTCCAGGGTTAAAATCATGCTAACGTACTCGACGAATCCGTTGATGTAGAAACTATGACTGAAATCAAATGAAGTGGAAACAAAAATCGGTAATTATTTCAGACGATGTTTATGATGAAGCTCCCAAATGAAACTTAAAGGTATACAATTCAGGATTTTTGGGGCTCCGCAGAAGAGAATGCAATTTTCGAAAGTACAAGCAAGGTGATTCAGCCGGCGGGTTTGGTTAATCCAATGTTTCGAAATAGACGCCCACACCACGAATAAATCGGACAGGAAAGGTTGAAATTGTGAATGTACACCAATCAACAAACAATGGACCGAATCGTTCGATTCATTCTTGTGGTAGAAGAGATTCGCACCTACTCTCACAAGAAAAACGCAAAACTTCCAACGTAAACAAGTACCATGGATTTGGCTCCCAATAGCGCTACAGAATTTCAGCATGCATGATCTTATAGTCTAAATCGCAGCAGTTCATTAAACAGCCGTGACACAACCGAAGTTCGAATGAAATCAACTGATAATTTTCTAAATGTGCGATGCTGACATGCAGGACACTCTATTGAGAATGCTGATGTCAAAAATGTTAATTTTATTCAAGGGTGAGACAACAGTAGGACTCCTTGGAACAGTACAGAACTGGAAAGATAAGTGGTCTTCCGTTCGGGTGAAATTTTGTCCTGCCTAACAGTTTCTATGAGAATCTGACGTCCACGACGTTGGTGTCTGAAAATACGAATTGAATCTACTAAAATCTTATTACTCAGCTAGGCGCTTAGATTGCAACCGTCACGTCGCCACTAAAGGTGACACTGTCAGTGCGAAGCTGAGCGGTAAGAACCTCGTGGCAACCTGCGGCCTGCGTTGCAGCTGGTACCGATTTACAAGACCACTGAGGGTTCGGTGAGTGGAATTTGGCATTTAGTCGACGGAATAACCGTTGGCACAACGGAGCTGCGAAAATCACAGCGCGCAGTCGGAATAGAAATCTTCCCACATGCTTTACCTTTTTTTCGATTGTCTAAGATCAACGGATTTGAAAGGTTTCTGGTCATTTGAAGAGGGACTGTATGCAACGCCAGTGTTTGTACACAAAGATCGGCTCTGATTGACTGACGCACTGGGCAATGCGTGCAAATTGGGTACAAATGTGCGAAGCACAGTTGATCAAATCATGCGATGTCAATATTAAAACTCAAAGCATCCTAAGTTGAGGAGAGACGTTCACAGTTTCAATATTTGGTAAACAGAAGTTAAAGAAAAAGCAAAATCAAAATAACAACTGAACGATATATGCACGAGTATGAACTCCGTAATTTGAAACTTTACGGGCCTATGGATTGCATGCTTACAGCAGAAAGGGTGACGTCACAAAAATAAGTATCGAGAACCAAAATGACGTATGGGTCGTCTCTCAGTGTTCAACATATCCATTCACTCGATTGTCTTTGTTGCACGCAAACCGCAAACACAAAACACAGTATCGTATACTTTGCCGGAAATACATTCCCAGTCCGGATATGACCCGGCTGGATGCTAAAAGATTGGATCCTCAGGCGAGTAAGGCATGTAGAATAAATAATAAACAAATAGCATGGTAACTCACCAGTGGTTGTAGATTCTACATTCAATATGATAAGTGGACTAAGCTTGTCTGTGAACTGTCTCTCAGTAACGGAAAAGTAACAAAATATAAAGCTGAATGGGTCACGTCCTTTCTTCAAATGATCAACAATTGTCCTTACCACTCGCCAATCGTAAATGCTAAGCACGACACCATACATTAGTTTTAGTGGAGGAATAAGCTTCGCAAGTTCGAACGTCACAAAATTCGATAACAGCGAATTGGATCTTTTTGTGGACGAGGTGTTTCGAGTAAATAATCAGCATCCAGCATGGTAACTCACCAGTGGTTGTCGAATCTACATTTTGCATAAGAAGAAGACTAAACGTGTTTACTCATGTAGGCACAAAATTCTAGATAAGAGAAATAGGAAAGGCTGACAATTCGGCACGTGACATTTTATCGGCTTTAATGGGTTTTGCTTTCGAGTGACCTGGCAGAATGATGATCATTTTACCTGGTTTTCTGATTCAGTGAAATTTGAAATTTTTATGGCCTCGCTTATAGTTCTGGTCACTGCTTGGATGCGGTGTGATAACCATACCGCACAGCAACATTTCGGAAATATTACTCTCTAAATCCAAACAAATCCGTGGTACTCATGAGAATTACGGTTTTGAAAAATACATCCGTCGAAGTTATCCTAGGCCATCGTCATCGGTTATCATTTCTTGTAGATCGATTAAAAGTTTTGCGATGTTAGTAGGAATAAATACTCAATTTTATTGGCGGGAATTTGTCATATACGTGCCAAGAAACGGCAGAAAAAGGGATAATACTCTGCTCGCAGAAGTATCGGGTTAAATTATCTGCAAATGTTTATTTTGTTGCTAACTTTCACGGTATGGATAGCTATCGATTTCTATGGGCTTTAGTGTAGCGTGTATTATTTGTTACTTTCGTTCAGTTTCAGATAATTCGAATAATGATGAATGATTTTCGAAGAATCACGCGATATCATGGTTAACGAAGCAGGTGCGAATCCAATGTGAAGCGGAATTCTTTCGGAGCTGAGTGGACAGCTTCCATCCAACGGTAATTAATGAGATCGACATTAAAGTCTCAGTAAACAGCTATTCAACATAGCAATGGTTTTCGTAGATCCCGATTAAATGAATATCGATTTAAAACTGTTGAACAGACCAGTAAGCACATTTATATATGCCGCAGATTTTGTGGATTGAAAGAATAAAAGCGTTACAAATGGAGTTGACTTGAGGACGAATCAGGAAACACTGCATTGAAAATGAACTGGCACTCATCAATCCAGGCAAACTTAGAATAATTTTTGCGTGATTCTTTTTTGTTTTCATCTACTGTTCCTGCCTGGAATAGCGATCAAGTGAAGGTGAGCCTTGTCCGAACTTAGCTGATGCTAGTTTACAGTTCAGGTCCACGACATGAAAGTGAAGCTAATTTTTGGAGCTCCAGCTCATTATAAAATTCAATTTCCTTACTGCATTAAAATTTATTTCACTGTAGTGTTGACGAAAACAACTGTGAGATAGAAAATTATATCTTCACACGGCTAGATGGCAGCCTTTTCAAAACTTTACGCCGTGACTAGTAATTGGCGAGGTTGCATTACACATTAAAACTGGTAATCATTTACCTAGGTGTTGTTCACACACTGTTAAGATTCGGGTGAATAGAAGTTATTGGAATTTGCCTGCAATTTCAGACGGCTACTCAAGAAAATGTACCCCTGAATTTCTTTGAAGAATCGCTGATTTAGAAACGCAACTGACTACCGAAAATTATAACTCTAGGTTGCTTGGCTTTTATCTCATGCTATCATCATATTCGGCATTAAGTTATTTCTGGGGAAAATCTTGTATCTTTTATTTTGTTAGGTTGATTACACAAATGCTACCTCTCACGGTTTGTTATTTGTTTGACATAAACATTTTCAGATGTAAATATTTTCCTGTGATTCCTCTCAATCAGTGCTCAGTTTTCAAAGCCTCAATATCTTGTATTTCTTGCATTCAACCAAGAGTTCCTTCCCAGCGCACCGGCGAGTGATCGGAAGGCATTAACCGCATTCACGACTTTTAATCTTCCTATCTCTAACGGGAGTGACGAAGAAAGGTGGTATGCATTTTTCAAGCAATCTGCTTTTCGTCGTTTAACTCTGAGATAGAACTACTTTCTACAAGAATAATGAATGAAGATCGCCTGAGTTCTTTGACTAACCTAGTGTTGTAAATGGCAGTTATCAAAATTAGGATGAAATTTAGAACAGGGCGAGAAAAACCGTCTCACTCTCTTGCACTGTGCAATAATATCTCCACAAATATAAAAACCTAGTTTCTAGGGAACTGTTCAGAATACCGGTAACTTATGGCTGCTGAGTGGCTGGAGTTGATTTGACGTGTGCAATAGATATACGAAGCAGTCCAGTGTTGCAGAATCAATGAATTGTTTAATAATAGTGCGAAATGATTTTACCATTCATATGATTTGGATGTCGATATTCTGGACTAAAAGAACTGTCGATACACGGGCTTCACTAAATTTCACAATGATTTTTTGACTGGCGGACTGAGAACTGATAAAAGTTGATTCAGATTTATTAGGAATATTCTGGTATTTGAATTTCAGTGAGTATGGACGTGTGGAAAATGCTGTTATTAAATTATCAAGCGAATGTCATGCTACTGACACTCCACGTATGCGTCGCCCGTTACAAATCGCATATGCGTTAACACTCATTCCGAATAATACATGTGTCATTTGTCGTCTATGTCATACTTGGTTTCATGCCCATGAAAACAAACAACTGAGAATGACTGTGTGTGAACATTCACGCGCCAAAATAACATTGTGAATACCGTGCGGCATTTTCCGGAAAACAATTTGATAAGATCTACCCACTCCCTTTTTGACGAAATGCACAAAATCAGTGATAATTAAGCTCACCTGTTGAACTGCTCTGAGAAGACACCGCGCAAATTAGCAGAAACAAAACCAAGAAAGATTTCATGGTTTTCCGAACGTCGATCTGCTACTTCTGACCCCAGCAACATGTTCCAGCTATTATATATCTTGAACGTGGTCACGATCCCATTGGCTCAGAGTATCGTATCACGAGATACTTCACAATGCCTGTTCGTTTCGCACCATGTAATCTTTGGAATGCAGTAATTCAGGAAGAAAAAATATGGTATCCACATCAATGAACAAACACTGTAATCATCCTATCTGTTATTCTTGTTTACAATAGTGTCATAAAATCATCAAACTGAACACATATCTGTTTGAGTGAATCGTGTCAGTATAGTTCCCGCCGAGTTGGATGGAAAAGATGAGATCTACATGAGTTAGAACGAAAGTATGCACAACGAGAGATGCTAACCATGTCTAGATTTGCTTCACCCAGCCAAAAACGGCAGATGGGTGAAAATGCATACAATTTTTTTCTCATTGACACTGCCATCGTTCTTTGGTAAGAATTTATCACGCGTTTGGTTGCACTAAAGGGGATGAGTATCAATTTAAGACGGTGTAAAAGCAACAACATTGAATGCTTCATTAGTTTCCTAAAGTTAGGGCGCTCATAGTCAGCGAATACTTATAGATTTTCTCGTGAAAATTGACTGAAAATCACAGTCGACTCGTTTTTGGTGAATTGTTTATCATAATAAATCCTCTCGGATCTAATCTTCTGCCGCCTTTGGAACTAGAACAGACCTGGTGATCAAACTGAAGCTAATTTCCAAAAGTTGGCTTCACGGTTATAGAGATTTAAATGAAATTTCATCATTGGGTTAACGTGTTCTGT
>LUCM01003976.1:86215-124833 GCA_008360955.1 Fasciolopsis buskii
GGATATGTGCAACGTGCTCATGTGGTCAAGTTGAACAAACCGTGGACAGCCTGCCCGGTAGCGTAATGGCTAAGGCGTTCGACTCACAATCGTTCGTTCGTCCTTGTTCGGGTTCGCGTCCCAGTTCGGCCAACGTCCATATGCACTGCTCATCATTCCTAACAAGGATCAAACAGATGTACAGTAGTGCTTCCATCGTTTCTTTATCGTCACTTGACCGATCATATCACATGGTGAATGAAGTATTTGATGAAAACATTCAATCTCCTACTACTAGAATGTATCAAGTAATCAAGCTGTGTAGGTCATATCCAAAGCCTTGGTCGTACTTAGGCTACCTGCACAGAAGTGATCTATGATTAGGAGTAGGGGTCGATCGGTCTGAGCTAGCGGACAGTAACCGTGCAAATCAGTCACGGATAGGTGCAACGTGCTGATGTGGTGAAGTTGAACAAACCTCTCAGGGTCTGCCTGGTAGCGTAATGGCTAAGGCGTTCGACTCACAATCGTTTGTCCTTGTTCGGGTTCGCGTCCCAGTTCGGGCGTGGTCCATATGCACTGCTTATGATCCCTAACAAGGATGAAACAGCTGTACAGTGCTTCCATGGTTTCTTTATGGTGAGTTGAGTGATGATATCACATGGTGAATTGTTTCATGAACTAAAGAAACGTCTGAAAAAAAATTGACAGTTAACAAAGCAGTCGGTGCAGGTCTTGCAACATGTGTGTTTGCGCTGATACACCGGCAGTGACCTGAAGGTTAGGTTGTGTGATGATGGCGATGCAACAAATAATGATGTTTGAAGGGAAGAACCGGATTTGGAATTCACTGAAATGTTCTGACTGCAACCAAACACGGGCCAAAGACATGGAACATAAAATGCCGTCATAAAATGCGCAAAATGGTGAGTGTGACCCCATATTAAATTACCCAGGTGGGTAAAGGGTTAGCCAACCAAACACTATGCATTTATGTAGTCCAAAGATTCAATAAATGTTAAGGTTGGCCTAAAAGGTACCTATGACAATTGTTATAATTGATGACGCACAGGGCGGTTTATCATCAATCTACTACTTTAGCCGTGTTTACAAGGTAGATATGGATATAAATAGTGTCTTAGAATTACAACTTTTCCATCGGAACCGAATGATCTACAGTTAACGCAAGTTACGGTTGGTAATCGCAGAGGTGACCGAAGCAGATAAGTTGGCTGGTACTTGTAAGACTTACTCACGGATGGATATTCTAATGCGGCCTCTGTGTAAGTTGCAACTGGATGCCGTTCAGCGTGGCTATTTACCGCAGATTTGGAAACATGCAGGTCTAGAGGTTGTGCCTAATGACATATCATGCTCAGAAGAAGAAAATTACTGCTTGGTAAGTCCAAAAAGAATATTGTTTAAATGGCAAAGGAATTTGACGGAAAAAGTTTCCTTCTGCACCTGCAGATCATTCTGCGGCGAGTCATGCGAACACGAATTTCTCGGAAGTGTTATATTTCAAGGATCTCCTGCACTTCTTAGATGAACTGACTCAGATCATGCAAGGATGCCTTTTGATTTCGAAATGATATTAGCATCTGCAAACTTTTATTCGCTACGAATCAAGCTGAGAACCTTTTGGCGTAGGCAGAATAGTACTGAATTGGATAAATGATAGTAAATGTTGGGCGATTTTGCTTTTGTATGGTGTTATCCGGTTTGAGCTGCTGGTGAACATTAGTGGGCATCGAAGGTTCCATTGGTTCGGTTAGTTTTACTATTGACATTCTTAAGTGGTTCTACAAAATCCGAGTATGGTCAGGAACTTGAGATCCAAGTCACTGTGAATTTAAAATGGACTGACTGGTGTGCTGTAGCGGCATATGGGACTAGAGGACAGCTGTTTAAGACTAAGGTTGATGATTTCGTACCAGAATGCAGATGAATCATTTATCTGTGTAAGGCTAACTTTCAAAAAAGATGGTACTTCCTAAAGTGGCGATTAACTGGTCCAATGAGTTGCAATAAAAACTGAAATCTAATTAGCAGAGATTGACGATGCGTGTTTTTCCTTTTTAGGACGCGAAGGACGTCGAGCAGTTCAACCAGAAACCTTCAAAATGATGAGATATTAACCTCTTTTTGTCCCGAGATCCTTAACCCATGAGCAAAGGGTCATGGGGTGTAGTTGAAAATTCTTCCATAAGATGATAGCTATGTCGGATTTTTTAGGAGCAGGATGGTAACTGGATGGAACAACGTACTTTGAGAGTTCGTAGAAAGTAGGTCTGCCAAGATTGGGGTGACAAAAGAGTAAATTTTCGTGTGGAATGGAAAATTCGGTCACTCATAAAACATCCGAAAGATAGGGCTTTGAGCTGGAAACAAACTGGATGACGTCCAATCACTAGACGATACTGCACCACTGAGCCGTCGTGGATAGGACTATAGAAGAATAATCACACAAATGGGATTACATTTGCGTAGAAATGTGCATTTTTCTCAAATTTATGGCACATGTGGGCGAATTTATATACTATACTTGGTACTTTGCTCGATAATGAGGCACTTCTTCGCTGCAAGAGCGCAAACCGTCATTATCCGATTACGCGTGTGATCAAGTTGTTTTTGCTAATTTGATTGAAGTTGCATAACTGAGAAAGAAAGATGAGTTTAAAAACGTGGTTTCTATTGGTATAAGTTCAATGAAACAGATCGGAATTCAAGCAGCTTATTCCTGTGCTTACGTTGAGTTTGTTCATCAGCTGGGATCATTTCATGAACCACGGTGTAAATTTGATGATATCATTCGGAAGTGGTTTTATAGTGACAACACATTGTGAAGCTTGCTCTAACATATCGAATATGCAGTTTTATTGAATCTGATATCAGTGTACCATGGATGTTTGACAGCCAACTGATCGTCATGAGAGGAAACTTTCATATTTTCATATTTTTTACTACCCAGTCTCCCGTTGTAAATAATAAATCATGTCTGCTATCTCTTTTCGTAAATTGTATTTCGGATAAAAGTTATCGATCATGCCTAACTGATTTACAGTTGTTAATATCGAGTCAGTACTGCAGGTATGTTAGCACGCTGAATGCTACTAATTCTTCATTCTTCGGTACTTATACGCCGGGTGATGTCTGAATAGACTGTATTGACAAATCAGCATGATGAACGCCTTTTGCAGTTGAAATAATTTTGCTTTAGTCATCGTACGACACCGAGGGAAGCTTTCCCTCGGAATTTAGTCAAACTGCCTTCACTCATTTCTTAGTGGTTTGAAATTTACTGTTTATTCTCGCGATTTCTAGATATATGTAATTTGTGTCCGAACGCTATTTTCACTCTCTACTTGCTTTCAATTTACTCCACATTGTACCGACAAGTACCGGTTCTCAGCGTTATGCAGTCTTGTTCAGTTATTATTGTTTAATTATTTGACATTTACGTTTTCGGTGTCACTATCACTCTCATAATGTATCTAACAAAAATTGGTGCACAAGAATTACTTCATCTAAGGTGTCAAGGTTATTCAAGAGTTAAAAACTATGGAAACATTGTGCAACTGTTCATCCTTGTCAGCAGTCAGCAGTAAGTATTTACCATGTCCGAACTGAGATGCGGATCCGGAGCGGACTATTTTTGAGTTTCATGCTCCAGCCTTCATGCTAGCCGGACACGGTCCGTTAGATGGTAAAGTTCCGTTAGCGTTCTGTCTATTCACAAACGCTGGCGCAAAGTAATCGGTTTACGTGACCTATGATTTCGTTGCGGGCAGCTTGCCTGGTACAAAGGGCTTAAACGAGATCTGCAGAGTATGGTTGTGTAACCAGGTGAGCAGACTTTGCATGGAACTGTTCATCATGTGTTACGAACACTCTATAGGCTAAATTTAAGCCTTCATGGTAAGTGGGCTGTCAAAGTCGTGCATAGTGGGAGTCAATAAATGTCTACCAGACTCCTTCCACCTGTCTAATTTCGAAGACTTCGAATCCGCTTGACTAAACCCTTAATCTCCAATCTGCCGTCGTTATTGTATGTTTACACGTTATGGTAAGATATACTAAAAGCCTATGTTCATCTCTGAAAATCGACAGTGATAATTCTGTTCGGCTGTGGCATGCGAAAACGAACGCTCGTCTTCTCCTATTCGGTTCATTTCGTAGTACGAAAACGGGCAGATCGACCTCAGTCGGTTGTAAGTATTGTTTAATTTCTCTATAAAACAGCCTTATGCGTCACTGGCCTATAGAACTGAAAATAGCAACAAATAAACAGGCATTGAGCACATTGCTTTACCCATTGGCAACAGAAAACACTGTTAGAAGTTGTTTCTGTTTTGTTACCTACTCTGGTATGAGCAAGACGATCGAGAATTTTCTTCCGTCTGAATCAGGAACCGTCTAACATGGGTATAACTCTGCCAAGTACGTTTAATATTCATCCCAGGTTCGTGTTTTCGTTGCGCAGTTATTGCGTCAGGAATACCTGCACTGTTCAATTATTTGTGAGGGGAGCTACATGTTACTTGGCACCTTTCCGAGTTGGGAGAGAAAGCAACTTTCGCCATATAAACTGGTTAGTTGCGAATGTCCTACAGCTTCCGATTGGACATTGTGTTCGAAATGATTGATTTCCATTCCCGAAAATCTCAGATTTATATCTCCCTTTGCAATCTGAGATAGATGATAACCAGTGACGGACGGACACATCGAGTGTTGTGGACTCGTTTTTGTTTGTTGTAGGCTTTGATCGACGACAGCAGAAAAGCAGTTCGAATAATAAAATACTGTAGGCAAGATGAAAATGATTTTTTTCTGCTAATCGCTATCTCCCGGTATTCTCCTGCAAGAACGTACCGTCGGAACCAAATTTAAGTGGGCATATGTGACCTAGATATTGAAAAAACGTCTCTTCTGTCCTGTCTTTTGTTTTCTAAATCTCATTTTTGGTTGACTTAATCGAAATTTGACCCTCAAACTTTGTTTGTTCAATCACAGACAGCATGATTAAACCACTTGAATTATTCTCTCACGAGCTAATCTCAATCAAGATTCACTGTCAACTTCTGTTAGTCAAAAAGCTTTTCACGTGAAAATACTTTTCTGCTCTAAGGTCCTCTTTTTTTTTACACGTGATTATAGTCTATTTGAATAACTGAATGGCAACTTCAAACTTCTTGTATATTCATCTACATCCCCGTGTGAAATATGCTGATCCAACGAGAGATTGTGAGGTTGTGATTGAGATGTTGTTTCCTTATCATTAAGTTGACGAGGTGACGAAAAGAACATCCGAAAATTCCACGATTCTCAAAATTTAGCTAAATTTCCAAAAAAAGCAACTTAAAGGAAAATGGAAGAAACTGACTAATTATACTTCAAATACTGCAAGATGATGAATAAGTCAATAGCTGGCGATATTACAGCCTCGATTCGCCCCAAAATCCAGCCGATCATTCCGTCCAAACACGTCACTAATAATTCGTTTTCACACTTTCTCGGGACATTTTCGGGCCCTAGTCTTTTGGTGTTTTGAAAATCCTCATTTTAAGTTAGTTCTGCATGCTTGTATGTGAAATTGCACCCAAGGATCTTGACATACATGTTCTCCTACCTGTGTTCTGCTAACGATTTGCACTCAGTGGTTCACATCATCTTGGATTAGTAGTTAAATCATGCTATTCTTACAGGTACTCACTATTCCCACTCTGGGAATTTTCTTCGGTTGCCCTTTCATGCCGGAAGAAGACACTTTTCATTGTGGTTGTGTAGATGAATCCTTGGTTGCAAATTTTTTCGCTCACCTGCATTATTTTCCCAATGGATGAAATGGATATATTTTGATATTCTTGCAACCAGCCATGTGTTCATTTTTTCATCAGCCTAATCGTCTTCGAACTGCGGCAGTTATTTCACGCGAGTCTGTGCTATTTCCCACATTATTTCAGGATTAGTTCAGAATCATTTGGAATGGTGTCAGCTGGCTTACCGAAATCCTTTTGCATAGGTCTGAAAAGTGACCCATACTACAAGTAGGCGTCTATCCTTGCCTACTGTAAGTTGCACTGATTGTCTGTGGATTGCCTTAAATTGTGCAGATGGATGCGTTCTTGGAAGGTTTATGAAACACATGCATGGCTATACCTTATTTCGAGTACTTTTGATATGAATTCAAGTTATGATGACGTAATTCCGAATAAATTCGGGAAAAGGTATAGAATGCCTTTGATCAAACGGTTTGCATGACGCAGAAGACAACCTGAACAAATCATATCACAATAGACGGGAATCTGCGTCTGAGCTTGCAAGGTCGACTTAGTTAAAAGATGGGCAATTTTTGGTATTTTATGTATTTATATTTGTATATATTTGTCAGCAGCTTTTAAGTTGAACATAAAATGGTTTTCGTTTGTTGAGGTCTTCCTGTTATTCCTAATTGCCTGGTCCGTATTCGCTGCCATTCCAACACTTGAGTATAATCTGACTTCTGCGTCACGCTTTCACAATAAACCAACGCATGGTGCATCGATTTTCGATACACTCCTTAAGTCTTTCGACCCTGATATTTACTGATTTTTACATAACTCAGTTGACGTAGTGCAATGCAACTCCATAATTTTGAAAACACAAAGGTGCTTACAATTCATGGACAGGAAGATTAGGTCAGCAGCTTTGCAGTATGCGAAAAAGGAGAGGCGGAAAAAGAAGCAGCAGAAACAAACGGCGCTTCTTTTGATCGCGGAGGAAAGATGAAAACAGTTCTGTTGTGAGTGACACCACACTCCTCAGAACTACGACACCAGTACCATTCGAAGAAGTGAGGACGCATTTCGATCTGCTAGTTAATTAGAATCTACCTTAAAACCGATGAAACTGCCAAATTCCACATATTGAATATAAAATATGCCTAGTTTATCTGACTGTTGTAACCGAAAGCATCTTAATACCACTTTGGAAATCAGCTGCTGAACTCAATAGCCGATGGTATAAATCGTTTGGGCTTCTCAAAAACTTGGCGGTTCAAACGAGACCTAACTTTTACCGAGATCCTTCCAATCTGAAATCACTGGTGAGGATGTGCATGTTGAATTTCAACAGTACATACTGAAGTTATCATTGCCCGAATCTTAAACCAGCGGCTAAATAGAAACGAAAACGTCAGTTAAATTCCCTGGCTCACCATTTCTCACGCGGTTAGTTCTATCTCGTCTTCCGTTGTCGATTCCTATCAGAAGATAGAATAAACTCGTTTCGGGTGTTTTTGTTGCACCCACTGTCGTGTGCACCCACTGTTACTGGTCAACTCCTGATACTGGGTGGAGCAATGCCACTCAAAGTGCGACTAGAATATGGAAATGTCCCTGTTTGACTGAAATCCCAGAGTATCTTTTATCTTTTACTTCCTTTAATGCTGAAATAACAATGTATATTATTTTTCAGATGGGGAGCCGCGGCCAACAGAGGGCTGCCAAATGGGGAAGTTGACCGGCTGTGGGAGGATTCGAACCCGCGACCTTTACTTTCAAATGTTACGACCTTGTCCATCTGATCACAGCCGGCCAAGTGCTCTGATTCACTGCACAGCAGCCCAGAAGACATCAGATTCTATCGCAAACAGCTTCCTCTTGAGAATCACATTGCCCGCATGTGCTATTCGGTGTCTTCCAAATGACAACAGACAAATTGATCCGTGATCCAAAATAACCGACATATCCTGATATGAAGTCATTGTTTTCGGAGTGGTGGGGGAGAAATGCGGTGCACAAATGAAACTAATACTCTGGAGGTTCACAGAAAAAAATATCATTCAAAGGAATCAGTGTAAGCTCGACATCCCAGAACTGAACTTTCATTATTCCACAGTCAGTGCACATAGTTGTTAATACACTCCGATCAATTTGCACACATAAAACCATCAAGGAAATAAGCGTGCTTGAAATTCGGTGCAAGATGTTTTACGATAGTATACTATATTTGCTTCTAATTTTCCCACGAAGTACAAATCTATTATCCTCGGTTCAGTTATTTGATATTGGACAGTAGAACGGGCAAGAAAAACATCAGTAAAAATTCCAATCCGCAGCATAGGTGACAATCCAGAACTAGTGTGGTTCTCATGATCTAAGGAGACATTGATCATTACTAGTTCACCCAAAATGGTTGCTGAAGTAGCCCTGTCACATGGGTTCTCGGTTACCTATATGCATCCTTTCTCCTAAACTGAACGAAAAGGATATGGTTTCTGAAAAGAAACGTGAGTCGTATTCTGTACCATATTTCACGTTTGCTGATAGCTTCTCTGTTCGCAGTTCATAATCATCATTGCGCATTAGGCTCCGTATTTCCTATTCTACCAGAACAAATGCCCAGCCAAATCTAAAACTACATTGATTGTGAGGTCGAGCATTACCGCAGAGTCCTACGACCACGAAGTGGTGCATCTACCCGGAAAACCAATATCATAAGCTGACGTCTTACCGCGCTACTTACAAGTCCTGTAGACGGAACATAATCGTTTAATTGTATGAGATGCTCTCATGTCGAAGAAAAAACCGGACATTCTCGCGAATTATCTGTTTGCTAGTCCTAACGGTCATCGTGAAGTGATGCATCTAGAGGTACAGCAGAAGCACACTCAATTCTTTGTTTTCCATGTAAAGCTCAGTGCAAAACTGGATGCAGTATTGTGCCAAGGTGAATGGTTTACGATTCTGCATTCCGTCTGTCAGCTGGCTCTAGATAAACTGTACAAAGATGCTTCTGGTAAGAAATTAGAGTCGTTGGGGCAACAGATTTGCCCACGTCCGTGACTGGACGCGGATGTCTGTTTGAAGACTAAGGACTGTCATATGCGTTTCTGAATGTCTGAAAATGAAAATTCATGACTTGCTTGTTGCTCGTCCTGACAATGGAGCGCAAAAGCACCTACTTGATGAATTCATCTGCTACCAGTTTCGTAGTTCACTTGCTGTGGAAGTGAATCAGCTGAGACAAGATACGTCAAGTTTTGTAGTAGGCGCCTGATCGCAATTTAATTTATTGAGGTGCACTAATATTCCCTAAGCCAGATTCACTGGAGAGGACCAAAAGTAATTTTTGATGACAGCCAGATGGGGATCGAATGCTCCGACAATTGGACGGCAAAGTTTTACTGGTACTGTTCTATTTCTCGATCCGCTGAAGATACTTATCCGGTAACTGGGCATTTTGCGTCAACTGGGATCTAATAGCGAGGGTCGATCGAGAACAAGAAAAATTCTACTAGGGAAAATATTCGCTAACATCACAGATGTCCTGGCGTCAAGGCGCTACGTGAATCGTGTGCCTTGTTACCATGACAGTGAAGCTGTGAGCAAGAAATTGTATGATGTTTTGTTACTACATTGATAAGGACTAAAAACAAATTTCGAAAGATCGGTCAATTTGAAATATTTGATTAAACTTTTCAAGTTTTTAAGCTAGAGAAGGCCTCCAATCACATCATCGTAAACGGATAAACTATGCCAGGGGTATATTTTACGGAAAAATCAATCATATCCAATAGTGACCACAAAGTTATTTATATTCATGCCCAAATTTTATTATAAGAATTGCCTTTTCCGATTCTGTCACAAGTTATTACCGATATTTCAAAAACTATCGCCCAGATAGACCTAAACAGTTGTGAATTATATTATGTTAATAACACAGCGTTGTTAGTAGATGTAATGCACCAACGTTTCGATTACCGTGGGTGGTCTTTCTCAAGGCAAGTTTTACAACCAAATTTTTCGATACACTCTTTACCTCATTTAGACCTAAATAATATTTAAACGCTCCAAACTTGTGCAGATTTGCAGTGTGAATTATTTGCAAGACAAAACAGGGACTATAATTATCCTGTGTAATGGTAAAACATGCTGCGCATCTCAACCCATGAACCCGTTAATTTTGATGACAAAAAATAGACTGCGGCGATCTGAAAAATGCTCAAAAAATGAACGTCTTTGGAAAACGTTTCCCCGAAAAAATTGCCCCGTTGTTCTTTTTCATTCCCGTCCAGGTTTTCCACCCGCACATGAACAAAATTCAAAAATTCTTAGCAAAAATCAAAACCCAATTCATTTTGGATAGGAAGAATTTTGTCGTCATGGTACCGGAGATACTCAATCTAAGGGAATAGCTAATATAAAGAAATAACGTTGTCTTCGATAGAAGTGTCGTATTTTACTCCAACAGAGTTTGAGTAAACGTATTTTCCTAAGGTAGTTTTCGTCCTTTTAGTTAAAAGTACACTTAGTTTGAGTGTATGTTTCATGCAAAATCATGGTCCTGACTAAAATCGGATTCTATTTAGAATGTGTTTCATACCGTGGGTTGAAAATTAAAGGAGATACCTAACCGGTGAATAGTGACTTAGAAATTCCAGAGCTCCTCCGAGAATGAAATGAAACTAATTTCACCCTGGATGTCCTGGGCGCCATATTGAAATGACTGAACTATTGCTGAACGGAAGTGGCGGGTCCATTAATGTCCACTGTTTATTGATGCTACATTCAAAACAATACAGGAGTCAATGTGTTGTGAATTAATTTCAGTTTGTTACTACTAACGAGATGGTGATGCGCCATAGTAAAGATATACATAAAGTAGCCAAAATGGGATGCCGACTAAAGTCCTAACGTATTTGCTCACTAGGTAATTCTGAACCAAGGGACGTATTGTCTTAAAGATTCGGCAGTTCTCGATAGACAGATGAAATAAAATTTTAATCATTTTCTACCTCATGCTACTGCCTAGTGAAGCAGAAATTGCCCATTTGAAGCGTCTTGCACGAGTTTCGACAAGACCTGTATAGACTTAAATAAATCCCAAAGTCACTTCAAGTTGTTGAGGTTATTCCGGTAATATCCACCGCCTAGTCCGTATTCGGAACAATTCAAGTACTTTCTCACTAGCTGAGTACTCGTGTTAGTTCGCCAAAAAAACTGAGTACATACACTTGAACCGATACACAATCTGTAATGCAATTATGTAATGCGGAATTTCTTGAAGGTTGCATTTTTATTTTTATCCGTTTTTAATCATAGATTTTAACTGCCGTAGCATATTCACTTAGACTTCAATAATTCCGATCATTTTAATCGTTGAATTTTTGTTTCAGCTCATAATACCGTATAACGTTATGTTCCCAACACCAAATGGTTGCCCGCACGGTGCTGTACGCGTCAGCTTCCTTCTACCTTAAACCCAGAATCGATAGAGCGGAAGAAAACGTGGACACGGAATGAGTCCAGATTATTTAGTTTGCCATAGTGTTACTACGAACACTAATCCAAACAGCACCAGTCGGTCGAATTGTCTAGCTTTTCTACGGCTTTTTTATACGGATGTCACGGTTTATATACATTTCAAGCTAGAATGATTGCGATTCTTACGTACGATCCAATCAGCTAAAGAAAGCTTTTGTGGTCTTTGTAGTTTCTCGGTTTACTGTTGATTTCTGGTTGCAAGAAGTGTCTAGTTAATCTATCAGAATAGGCGATATTCGAATTGTTCCAAATTGGACGTTGGGTGCTAAACTTGCTTTGAAAAGTGCTAGCCGTGGAAACTGAAACATCAGCAAATTTCATACATTTCCGTTTTAATATTTCAAACATTTTAAATTAGATATTACACCTTCTTGAAGTTCATTCATATATAACGATAATAACCTCTTATTTGGCCTAAACTTAGACGCCCACTAACGAAAACAGGCCAGATATTTCCGATATAAGAGAAATTGGGTAAAACCCTGTTCACAATATGGCGGTTTGATAACTGAATTTATTTCCAATTATAGGTAATCTATTTAGAAGTTGCATTAAAATAATCAACTAGTCGACTTTATTTTAATTAGATTTGGCAATGTCTCGGTAGAGCAAGAGTTCGTGAGCTCCTTGCTTATCACATTGTGAATTATGTTGCAGGAAGCAAGACAGTGATTTGTGTCCAATGTTTGAATTGCACAGAAAATTACAAGTAGGTGCGATTTTCAGGAAATTCACTATAATTGAAAATGAACAGGCTATGAAGCAATAAATTTGTTTTACACTGTTGGGTTTCCATGTGTGTGGAGTCACTTACTAATTATGGGATTGTTTGTCACGCTTCCCAAACACGGAGAAGCTTTGAGTGTGGTATATGTACCAGTACTATGCACCTCACTGTCTAAATGGAGGCGTTGATAAGGAAATAAAATGCGTGATCAGACTTACGCAAAAGCTGTCTCCAATGATGAAGAAGAACGTCACACAAATTCAACTGCTGGATTTTATTCATGTTAAATTCATTCACTTAACCGCATGCTCGCTAAGTGGATTTGAAAATTTGTGTTGGTCGTAGCTGAGTTCGTTGGTTTTTATGCAGTTCTGAGCTCCTAGGTCGCACATGTTTCACTCGCCATCCGAGGTGACATCGTTAGCGCAAATGCGCAGTTGTTGAGGATCTCTGGTTATAGGGTTGCCACGCCACCCAGATACATCGTCTATTTTCCTGGAACTCCAAATTGTAGGTTAGCTAAAGAACTGTGGAGAAGTCTAGATCCACTGAAAAGTAGATCAAACCACCCTGTGACCAGTGCTCATCACCTCTTGAAAAAGCCAAAAGACGTCACCCTAGAAGACGACGAAGCGACGGTCTTACTTGATTTCAACGCGCTGTTCACTTCAATTGACTTGGATCAAGCAAAGCAAATCGACAAAGAGCACCTGCGAGAACATTACCGGGATAATGCACTGGAAGCATAAACAATTTATAAACTAATTGGAAGCGTGCATAATCAGTTGCTTAAGATTTAACAGTGAAGTGTAAGAACAGATTAAAGAAACAATTATGGGCTCACCCATGTAGAAGTTTCTTGGTGAAAAGGCAATGCAGCCCTTGAAAAATATCGCGAAACCAGGATCCAGCCAAAACCTTTGGTCAGATATCTGGATGATACCATCGTCACCATCAAACGCTCAAATAACGAAGTGGTATAAAAAATAATCAACAACATATTCGAAGACATTAACTTCACCATGGAATCGGAAAAATGGAGGGCTGGTATTTCTTAATATGTTGGCTGAAAGAAATGCCAATGGAGCAATTGAGTCAAGAGTGAGTCGCACAAAAAACTCATACGGATCACGTAGTAAACTGTCATATCAATAACCCAAACAAACACAAACGGTCAAGCACCCGAACCCAGTTCAAGAGAGCCTAATTCCATTGCTGTACAGAAGAACTGAGAAGGCAAGAAAAGAACTAATTCTGAAATGTCAGGGGGAACGGAACTCCATGAAACTTGGCAAAAAGTACCTTCCACACGGTGAACAAGGGGAAGAACAGAAGGTAAAAGTCAGGCAGAAAGATCACTACCGGGCATCAAAAAATTATCTGAATTAGCCGTAAGAATTCAAAATCAAGGAACTGGAGTTGCTCATAGACCGTCTCAGACTTTGAGAGGACAAAAAAACCAAAACAGAAAGTGAAAAGGAAAGAAAGAACAAACGTCACTTGCAAAGTCAAGTGCCTGGAATGCCCCAAGCGCCATTTTGGTCAAACTGGAAGAAAGGTGACTACTCGAATGCTTGAAAACAAATTGCTACAAGAATATAAGACTCATTCCGTCAGCAAAACGTTCCGAAAAGAAATTCGAACCAACCACTGACATTTCCACCCTTACATGCCATCCAAATATTACTAAGTGTCTTCTCTTCTAATCGTTTTTGTTTAATCGCATCAATGTGAATGTGTCGTCGATACAACCTGGACTTTCGTCGTTGCCACGAGAGTGGGTTTGCCTCTGGTGGACTTTGTTTTACGCCCTTTGTCGTTCACGTGATTTGTTGTCAGAAGTCGGAGCAACAAGGCCTGAAAAGCACACGGTTGACGTTTGATTATTGTACATAATTGATTCGTTCCAAATAGTACCGAGGCAGTTTAGATCCTCATGTCTTTTGTTTTTTGTCAATTTGGTCGCTACACGTCGCTCAGACGTTTGCTCGAAGGACTTACACTCTCTCATATCCGTCCAAGAAGACTAAGAAGGACACAAATTCAGTATGAATAACACTGAGATCTTGGGCCAGTCAACTACGAAGCACGCGAGGGAGATTTAGAAGCCTGGCATTCTCCAAGTAGTTCAATCAATAGGCACATCTGATTGGGCAACTTGTACATTTGGATGAGAAGCGAATAATTCAATCATGCAAAACTAATCACAAATCCGAGTCGTTTATAGGGATCTGTCCATCTAAATGAGTCGCACGGTATTCACATACTCGACATACAAACAACGGAACATATTTAAACAGATCAGCCTTCTCAAGCCGAATGCCGGTCTTCTGAGGTTAAAGGTCAAACCAACAGAGATCCAGTCGAAAATAGACAAATGTTCCAGATGAAGGTTAGCTAAGAAGTTCAAGATCAAATTCAATGGCAACCCTATAAATAGAAAAGAACCTCAAAAGCTGTATATTTGCCTTGTCGATGTCGTTTCCGCTAGTGATGAAACGTTTGCGGTTCAAACGTCACGCTCAGCCATCAGAATCCCAATTGTGAAGAAAATATGCGCCACCAGATACAAGCAGATTGTCTTCGTGCCCCGCTGGAAGTGACCGCGTCATGATCATAAAGATGAACAGTCAAATTGTACTTAGAAATAGAAAGCAGTATAGTTGAAATAGCCAGGCATCGCAGTTGATCGTGAGCTGAAAATGAACGAATTTAAGGAAACACGCATGAATGGTCCAACATCACCTGAGTCAAAATGAACCAGAAGGGTAAAAAAATGATTCATTCAACTGTTATTTCCTAATTTGGCATCAAACAAACACAGTAGCTGCTTCACGCACTTGGAATAGCAAACTGACGGTATTTACATCATATTTGTCGATGTCAAGTATGTAACGCTTGCAAATCTTTGACGATCGAAATAAGAAGGGGTTAGTCGATTCCTTTTGGTTTCTTCCCTATTTTCGACAGACCGGCAGGTGAACGAGCGAGGCATACGGAAATATGTCTGGCATTCGGGAGTGCGGACAAACAGGATATGGAATTATGACTTCGTCGATTCACTATTTGAAGGATAACCACTGGTGGAGAAAGTTTTGGGTTACGTTTCATCAATATAGTCCCGATGCTGTACCGTTGTATATAGGGGTGTTATTCCTGAATTTTATGAGCAAACAAAAGTTTCTTTTGAGCAAACCAGAAAATATAACCGCTAACCTGCACAGCCTAATGCAAATAAGGCAGGCGCTGATAGATTATAAATCGTACGTTTGAAGCACAGAAGACCTATGTAGACTGAGAAAGAAAGAAACTAATTTCTTAGATTTTTAAAATATCACTGAATTACTAGGTCAACAAAAGATTGTGAAGGAGTGGAACTTCAGGATAGTCAACTGTGTTCATGAGCTTAGCATATTCGCTGTTTCCAGAGAAAACGTGACGTCTGCCAGAACTACTTTTGATTTATTTTGGGATAACACAAAGGCAGTCAGGTTATGACATTTAAATGCATTCGAATTAGAATAACTGGACAATGATCAATTTCTACTGTCTTTCAGTCTGCTTTGAATTAGCGGTATGACCCCAGGGAAGGAATGTTCACATATAAAATTGGTTTGCTTTTCGGTGCATAAGTGAAGCAAATTAAATTGAATAGACTTTTATTCTACATAAAAGAAAAATGAATGAGATAAATAGGGCACCAATTAGGGTCACTTTATTGTCAGGCAATAGAAAAGATATTATAAAATAAAAAACTGGGTCCGCGAACGAAACAGTCACAAATCGGATACTGTGAGGTTTGGCCAACTATTTCGGCCAGCGGTTCCAGCAATAATGATCTCACAAGGTTACCGAAAGCCCTTTGAAATTATCTGTTGTGCAACGGCTTATCACTGTGGTGAGGTGCCTTCTCCAGCCAACCAGTCTCAGGTCTAGATGTCTATCGTCCATCCCCACTGGTCCAAGTGGGAACAGTCAAAGTTAACGGGCACAGAATCACGTTTTATTAAGAGAAAATATCGCATATTCATAGGTCACTTTGCTTGCATATTTGCACCTGTGCAACTGTCATTGCTTCATCGGTTGTCCGGATCGCTTCTTGGTTGGCCCATCTTCATCTAATTCACGTTGTTTACTTTTCTAATCCTAACCGCTCATCCTCACTTGTGTTACCACAAAGCAGTCGAAGACTTTCTCAGTTTGAATATCTCGACCACGGCCTTTAAATTACTCCACTATGTCGGCTGACAGCTAGCAGCTGATGGAAAACAAGGTACTCTGAGTCTGGTCAAGCAGTCTGTACTCGCTCGCAGACTGTCAAGATGGGAATACACCCACTCTAGTGTATCGATCGTGACGTCTGGCATAATCCACTGCCGCGCAAATATTGAAAATCAACGAAACAGCTCCATTAGAATCTGGTGCAATGTCGATTAAACTACCATCTCCTGATACTACCAGAATAATCTCATAATCAGGTCGCATTTTTTAAGCAAATCCGCAGCAGCTGCATTTGCTAATTTGTCCTCTATGTAGACAGAAAGAGGAAAAACGTTAGCTGCTTTTCGAATGCCGTGGGCCCGGCTGAGTGCTGGGTAGCGAGGGTGCAGACATGAAAGCAAACAGTCAGGGGACAAAACACATCCTGTGTCCAATAGTTCGAAGTTCAGCGAAGTGTTTAACGAGCCATAAGTTATTACTACAAATACATTAAATAGTACGCGGCGTGCCATGACAACAAGGGCTTCCCAGCATCGTATATACAGCCCGTTTAGGCGCAGAATTTTGATTCTACTTATGAATGCTTCCCATTTCCCTATGAGGTATTACTTCCACCGTAGTTCCGAAAGTAAGAAAAATACTAGCTATCTGTTTGGGCATTAGTTGATTCGCCAAAAAACAGTTATATTAAAAAACAATTTAAAGTGGCCAATAAGGTGTTCAACACTTATTGAAGGATGCTGACTGCAAAACAGTAAAAACGGAGGAGTTCTGAAATGCTTTTAGAAGTGATACTTGTTTGATAGAGTAGCGTCTCTGTTCAGCGGTCACATAAGACCGTCCTCAAGGCTTATGTGGCAACATTAAAACCGTGAATTTGTACGGCCGAAGCCGCTTGGTTCTGACTAAATTCCAACGATGCACTCGATGATCACACCCTTCGCAAAAATGTTTTAGCAAACTGCATTGCCCATTGCGAATGTTCCTTTATGGCATCGAGGGTTCAAGTTACTAAGGTATCTAAGTTGAAACAGCTAACTGACACGCAGCTCAGATTAAAACCCAATGAAGAACATTCGCTCAATCTCGGTACGAATGATGCACCAGATTCAGAAATTGTAGCAATTAAATTTATGAACAAGAAACTGTCGTGAAATAATACCGTAAAATCGCAAGCGATTAGCTATAGAGAAATTTGCACACGCTGTGACTTAACACACTGCACCAAGACTTTTGAATGCAATGAATGCGTGTGCGAAGTGTAACTTTTCCCGGCCTGCGATCAGGTTTTTGCTTCCCATTATGTTTGTTTCTTTTTTATAACGACGCCTTTGAAGCTTGAATCTGTTCCTGATGTATTTTCCGGAATATCAAACAGGAATTTATAAAAGCCCATCAGTTCGGTTTGCTTGCTCATACAAGGAGTAGTCTAGTTAAGAATGGAACTTAAATAAGTTTGAGTGTTCGATAAAAGTGTAACATGATGACAATAATATGAAGCAATATGGGTTTGATTTGGCCATCTAAAATGGGTTTACTAAGCTCGGAGCTGATGCGTGCTAGGATGCCAGGTAAATAACCGCTCGCTGTTACATGGTGTAAACTTCTATTGGGTCTTTCTGTAACTACGGTGACCAGGATTCTGCTTTGAATAAAAAATGATAATTTTCACTTCTCTTTTGGGCGCACAATTGGGCAGGAAATTCTTGGCTATTTGTGGCAAGAGAATACCACTATGAATGAGGAACTCTGAAACAGAGTTTCGCTGGGTCTCAGGGAATATTTCGCTGCATTTGCGAGTACGCAAATGCTAGTATTATACGAGAAGTAAACCATTTACTAAAAGTCAGAATATAATGCGACGTAAATGGCAAATTTTATGAGAAAGGATGAGGAGTGTGGGATAGATAAAAGGGACTAAGGTCTACTCGTCGGCGTGTAGCTAAATGACAAAGCCACTAAGAATGAGAATTCACAGTGTCTTAGGATCCATGGAACATTTAATGATTGTGGCGCTAATCATGACCTTAAATGAATAGTCATTTTGGCGCAGAATATTTTCCTAATCAGGTGTTGTTTGACTACTCACGTCATTATCTCGGCTAAATTGGATGGAATCTCGGAAAATGGTCCGTGCTTTGTTGTAAGCATACTGATTTTTGTTTCATTATTCAATAAAGTAACTCACCCAGCTCTTCCCATCTAGATGAGTGGCTGCTTGATTGCGCATTGGTAGGCACAGTTTAATTTAGCACTAAGAGCCAAAGGATCTTTCATGCGCTGTGGTGGTATCCGTGTGGTAGTGAAAAGAATGGTTGGGTCAGTCCCTTGCTAGTGAGGTTTACAGACTGTATCCAACCCCTTGCTAATCATAGTGCTGACGTCATCATCTTGGAAAAGCAGTCTTTCGAGTGTCCTTGTGTTTTTTGTATAAAAGTTCGTCGTTCCCTTGCAGGTACGGCGCGACGGCTCGGAGCATTAATTTGGTACATATACCGTTTTTGTAAACTTCGAATGGTATTTTAAAACCAAGGCCAAAAACGAACACGCGTATGATTAAAACTAAACTTCCTGTATGCAACATTTTTCAGACTTCAGTAGTACTGCTTTGTTGGTAAGAGGGTGTAATTGTCTGAGATGACCGATACTTTGGGCAGTATATTTTAAGCCTTACTTTGCTTCAGTCTAACATAAACGCAAAGTAATCTATCAATTAAACCACAACAGAACTCGTATGACCACCCGCCTCACCTGAGGGAGTGATTCTTGTCTGCCGCTTGCTCATCCACAGACCATTATTTACAGCGAGTGTTTGGTGCCTCAGGATTGTGGTGAAAGTTCACTTTAGAAGAGCGTTGATGTAGTCAATCCGAAGGTGAATACTTGCAGGCCGCAGATGTGAAAACAAATTTGAGCAAAGTATCATCTATCCCGCACTGCGGGAAATATCATCAAGTAAACTAAAAGATTTCTTCGATGACAGCATGCTGATTTCTACTGTATTGCGTTCAATTAATGGATAAACGTTTGGCACGAAATGCTATTACTTCGCTCTCTCAGGGGGGTGCGTAAACAGTGATGCCAGGGAATTTGCATTGTTTGTTCAAACATGCACGTGGAATCTGCATGCAAACTTTATATTTTCGTTATGTAAGGGCTAGTCAGTATTCTAGTGAATCAACACGGAATATGTCAGACTAATTTGTGCGGAGATCGATGTGTTCAGTCACTCACGAGAAACTATTCACAAAACTGGAGCGCCACGAGAGAAAAGTGAACGCGAAGCAAACACATTTTGCGAAGGAAGTTAAACTATGCTGAATTCTGAACAGAAACAAAAGCATACAATTCATTTTGATTGCAAATAATGCAAGTCAGAGAGCTCGACTGAAGTTGAAGGGGGGGGGAAATCTGACGAAAGTTGACTGATTTGAAAAAATGAGTAAAGAATAGAATTAGGTGCTTGAATAGCTTCAGAAATATTTATTATTGGTGATGATGGAAGTAAGAAATAGATTAAACCGAAATGACAGACACTTTGCGAATGTGTCAATAGGTATCATATAATGAAACGAGAGAAGATGCAACATTAAAATGAAATTACTTAGTTTGTCTGATGACTGGATAGGGTCGTCAGGAGTGTCAAGGGTTAATATTCAACATTTGTGGATGAAGCATTTCTCTCACTTTAGGAGCACAAACTTTCTGAGTAACGGAATAACAACAATTTGTTGAATATTGGACTTAGGGAGTTTACGACTGAAAAAGCTGCGAAGGAATCAGAAAAAAATTGAGTGTATCAATCAAAGGTACGGAACCGCATATTAGATCTGATTGCGTAATGCTGTTTATGTCTTTATGGTTTATGTCTTCAGGTTCGAATAAAATCTCACATCCGAACATCGTGCCATGGGTGTCTGTGGGTGATTCTTTGACTTTTGATGGGTCAGTTTTCTGTACTTTCTTAGGTATTGTATCAGAGAGACAACCGATTCCTAAGGGATGCGGAACTTGTATTGGTGTTCCACCTTTCGTCAAGAGGGCTTGTATGGTGGTCGGCATGTACTAGGTTTCGGACTGAGTTAATCGATGATAAGTTGGACACTGCTAATCATTGATTCGACAATCCACGGTCATTTAGGTGACAGGAAGCTTTAAAGTCATGAAGTGTTTCCGCGTGAAAACTAACTAGCAGCAACGAACAGTGCTTGCTAGTTGAGAGTGACGTATGTTAGAGAGTCACTCAAAATGTGATAATTTTGTTCATTGCAAAGCTTTCTCTGGACAAACAAGGAACTAAGCTGAAGCAAACACGATGCGATTTGAAATCGAATTTTGATCAAAGCGCCGACTAACAAAACCAAGAAGAACAAACAGATATTCGAAAACTTTGTTTAGTCGCTATTTGGCTCAGCCCATTTTTACTGCAGTGGTACTTCAGTGTCGGGAAGTATATTAAGCGCTGAATTACGGGGCAGTTAGCACCATTCAGCTAACTTGTGGAAGTTAGCTCACAAGTGAAAATTCGAAACCACCTCCAGCATTTCTGCATGGGAACCAATATTCTACCGGTGTGGAGTGAACTTTACAATAAACACAAACCAATTCTAGCAAGACTTCGAATTTAGCTCAAGCACTACTGAGGTGAACTTGGTTACCATTGTAACATAGGCCCACTTATAGAATATATTCAATGGCTCTCTAACAAGCATAATTGTTTCTGATCTATGGAAATCGGTAAGGCCAACACCGGCATGATGATTATCATTCCTCTCTACGTAGTGCTATCTTTTTCAGAACGATGGAACATCACTGTTTCCGAATGCGTTAACCGAGGACGTCACATTGTATGTTTACGCGCTACTACGTCGACTACTATTACTCACTTGCATCGAACCGTTGTCGAATATTGAGTGACTCATCCTCCAAGCATCACAAATGACACTTGGGAAACCCCTAATTGTCCACTTTTAGTGCACTGGGATATTAAAAGAACAACGATTCTCCCGTCCACTATGTCTCCACAGACGGTTGGAGCGAAATTTGGGACGTCCGAGTCAGTACCTTGGTATCGTCATTTCGTTTTTGGGAAATATGGCAGTACATTAAATAATCAACCAAATTTTTGCTGATTTTATGACAGTGTCTTCTAGCTAGATAACTGCTGTTCATTCTTCGATCTCTGCATAAGAACAATTCAGTGATGTGTTATTATTATTCACTGAATTCGTTTTTTTCGCCTAGGCAGACGTTTCTGCTATTCAAATGAATTAAAAATTAGTTGGAACACTGAAGACTAGTGCATGTTCGTCGTCCGGCGCTTGTAATATTTTCCCAGGCATTCGTCTATAAGTTGCACATAAATGACTGTTGGCTATTTTTATTGGTAAAAGTTTTATGACTATTATTTTTCTGCTATTATCAGGAAAATCAAATGTGCTCAATGATGAATTCACTTGAGAAAACACCTCGTGGGTTTTAATGGTCTCCAAGACTTAGGAGGAAGAATTTGGGTGGTCCAATTCCCTCTCGCATCAACTCCACTATTGCTGATAGCAGTGGCAATTATCTTTTACTCATTTTCGAAGTAACTTTTAGCAAAATTGATGGAAATGCCTAAGGTTTGTCCAGCAATTGTTGAAACTGAAGTTTTATAAGAAACCGATTATCACATTAATGGTTCTGAATTTAAAGATAAAAAGAAGGAAATTTCAAAAATTCCGCCTGCTTAGAAGGGAAGGTAATCAAGGTTTACGTTGTTTAACGATTGATTCGCCTCATAAATCAGCGCCTAAAGAATGTTACGATGATCTACGTTGTTGTCCTGTGCAAGGCAGGTTGCTGTTAACGGAGAATCGACAGTCAGAGGAGACAGTGCTCATCTATTCGGTATAAGGCTGATAAAGCATGATGTTTCCAACAACCCTGGGACATTTTTTGAAACCCGGTGATATACGCTGATAAGTAAATTTTTGGTAGAAAGTTCGTACATTAATGGGATTTCAATGAACTTTCAAGGAGTCTTGGAGTACCTGTCAAATTCGAACTTCAAAGAAATGTATGTCTTTACCGCGACGCCAATTAAAAGAGTGGGAGATGTGTCAGACTTTGGGTCCACAGATGCAAAATCCTACCTGACTGACAGAGAGTTATCGGTTCAAACTTTGCGTTCTCAAGGAAACCATTCGTGGGAAAACGCTTAATCTCTGAATTTTATCCTGCTCAGCGTATTGACAGATGGGCCGACCAAGTCTTGCATTAGGCAAACAAAGCTTCATACTCCTTACGTCGTTCGGTCTTGGCATTCATGCTAGATTCTTCAGCATTGTTTACTCTTAAACATGCCAAGTTATTATGAATCACCGTTTGATGGTCCCTTCAAACAACGGAATATCGAAAAACAATAATAGCTTTCAGTCTTCCAAGCAAGCAAAGCAGCATAACTTTCGTTTTCATTCAAAGCTCTTCAGATCAACTTTCTTGTAGTCCGCTTTAGAATTACTTTGCTGGAAGACCTGCAATAAAAACAAATATTACTGCCTTATGGATGCAATCACATTTTAATACTATAAATATTTCTCGGTTTACGAAAAGCATACGGTGAGGTATGATCAAAATTATGACAACGAGGCACATATGAATAACAGAGTCAAATATTAGCAGGAATACACGTAAAAATGAATGGGCAATGAAAACACGACAACTCTGCGCAAAGACAAAGGGTTTTTCCTCATAAATAGAGGAAAACTGCATCAGGTCAAAAGGACAGCAAATATAACAGCAATTGGTTTAAGTGCACCAACGAGCAATGCTGTTAGGCAGAAAATGTGAAACTGGATGCTTGAAGCACAAGGCGAGGTTTGGCAGGAGAGAAAATTGTGGTTAGACTTACACGCGGCAGTAATCTGATGGGAGACTGACTAAAAAGTATAGAGAGAATTTCGCGGCTGAACTGAGTGACGAGGCTTAACTAACATCATTCACAATGGATAGGATTATTTAGGAAATAGTTTCAACGGTCAAGAGCATCGAGAAAGGACAAACTGGCGTGAAGGGAATAAACAACAACTGGATGAAATAAAGCAAGGACCATTACAGCGTATATTACAATGAGTGAACGGATAGAAAAGTGCCGGGACATGAAGTGCAAAATAACCAAAGATAAATACGGATGTTGATGATGTAAAATAAGAAACATTTAGATTCCAGAAGCACCAAATGGTAAAGAAATTTATGTGATGGACATGCAACTACGTAGATGGACGACCGTGGCCTATTTTAAGTTATCGGCACATTTTTTTGGGGTGTTCAGATGGACCGGTGGACAGCTGAAACTGAATATGATGCAGAATAATAAAGACGGTTCGCGTGAGTCATCGGTTAATTGTGTTTCGCCTATTAGTTATATGTCCGAGAGCTGGGCTGTGGAATCCGCGGGTGTTTATGAGGAGGTTGGGCTCGGGATGGGTCCTGTAGTTCCCTAGAAGAGGTTTTAGGACAACAAAATGATGCGTAGTTTTGAGGCCGTTAGGTATTTGGCGGAGCCTGTGTGCAATCTTGAGTTCCCAGAGGGCGACTGTACTGCCTTACTTTGTGGCTGATAGTATACCACATCCATTAGGGATAGCATAGGGGAGGTGGCTTGCGGGTAGTAAAACGTGATTTCAGTAGAACCCGGTGGGTACTATGAGACGGTAGCAGCATTGTTCGGCTTCCCGGCTTGCATTTCCTAGAGCCAGCTGGCGGGCAAAAATCAAGTTTTAGTGCGGAAAACGAATGGCAGGCCTGAAAACGTTCGAGAAAGAGTGGCGGAAGGTTTGGAATGTGTTTCAAGTGACGTTTGGGGTGAACAGACAAGAGGAAAGTGTGGTTGAACATACGAGAATACGTGGGCAGTTTTGCGAAGCCTTGGTGAATTTACTGATTTTTGAAGGAAATCAGATGGGATAATATGAGGCATGCGGGATAAATCTAAGTGGGAAGACTCCCTTGAGGTGCATAAAGTTAAATGTGCCTGCTGGATGGGATGCTAAGGATGCAATCGAAGTCAGGCTGATATAGCTGATTGTAGTAAGAGATTGTGAAGAGTGATTTAACATACCAAGGGGGGATTTAAAAGTCATGAGCGAAGCTGGATCACCTGTGATAGTGCGAGTCCGATGCAATGGTAAAACAAAATCCTTTCGCATCCCTAATGGTCCGTTTTATGGTTGTCTGCACACCATGGTTGAACTTCGAGGACTGGTGAAAATTATAAAAATAGAGGGAAATGAATCATGAGATTTTGACGGTATTTATACCAAAAGATTAATTCAGCCAGGTGTTCTGTCATTTGGGTTTACTTATTTTTCGATTTAATTTTTCCGCTGTATGGGAATGTAGGCCTTGCCTTTAGGTAAACTTCGTCCCAGAATGCTACCCATCATTATCTCACATGAGGCTGCGCTGGATCCGTTTAACCGCACAAGTCGTCAGATGGTACCACAACTTCATCGGGTCACGAGTTGCATCTGACGGGGCAATTGAACCTGTAGACGACAGTAGTGTACTCGTTATCTATGTGAAATGTCACAGCTGCAAAACGAACTTCCGGAGCAAAATGTGGAATTGAAGTTGAAATGAAAACAGATTCACACAAGGTTCTGCTTGAAACCTCACGATTTCAATTTAATCGCGGAAGACTTTGGAGTAGATGTTAGGGAATTAACACCACACTAAGGCCAACGAAAATTCTCAAAACCAGCGGTTATGCATATGGACATTTTGTCTATCACCATAAAAAAGCCGTTTCCAAGATTGGACCACAACCAAATGCTAAGTTAACATTAACAACTGATATAAGACGAGATAGCTGAGGTGGGTTTCAAAACAGAATTACAGACATGATAAGTTCCTGCTTATTAGATGCGTTTCAGTGATATATATATATATATATATATATATTGGCCAGGCGATCTTGAACCGTGTTAGATTTCGGCAGGAGCGGACAGGGTCTGGCGATCTGTTCTATCTGGCAGACTAAATAATTGTGAATAATTTTGATCTGGAAGGCACTTTGGATGGCGGTATGACAACGGACAAGGATTGATTTCTGAGGGGGTAAGAAGACTCGTTATCGAATCGGATAGGGTTTACAGCCGTGAATGTTTGCGAACTGAGGAGTTTGAAAAAGAATGTGAGGTTCAGCTCAACACGACGTATCCAAGACCTGCTGGGGAAATGAGAAATTTCTTTTGAATCCCCGTTGTACCCTTTCCATAGGAACATGATCAGCTGTGAGCATGTTCGAGAAAATTATCGGGCATTACTCCAAATGTGATTTACCATGTGATTTGTATAGTATTAGTTTACAGCTTGAAATGCTGGATGTTTTAGCGACGAGGCCTTTGGTCCTGTTTGCGTTAGCACCCTGACAAGTCGCTTGCTCGTGGAAATTGAATGAGGAAGACTATTGCATGCCTAGATCTTTTGCGCACTTAGTGGTTATTATTAGGAATTCGCTTATAAGGAGTCTACTCGGGAGAAGTGACACTTATAGGCGCTTTTAGTTGGAGAGAACTGTATCGCTCATTGTCTTCTAGTAAGCTCAAATCCCCCGCGATGTCGGCCCTGGTTTGGGATAAAGAAAATGGCTCGAAAGAGTGGACTAGCTGGATATCGTCAGCGAATAAGAAACGTGCGCCGTGGCGCATTGCTGGAAAGGCTTTGTCTATGTAGAGCGGGAGTAGTTGTAGACCAAAAACGGTACATTGTGTTACATCAATAGTAATTGGTTGGGATTGATATAGGGTTCCGTTAATACTGACCACTTAAGAGCGGTCACAGAGACAGGAAGTTAGCCAAGAGCATACCCGGTATTTAGAATGTTCAGATAAAAACCTCAAACTTTCATGAAGTGTAGGATCTGCACTTAAGAAAACCATGCTGGGATTTACTAAGTAAGTTGTTGGTCGCAAGTAAGTCATTTAGCCATTCCTTGACGATCCTTTCCGTAAGTCTGGCCAGAATGGGTATATAGTTTATTGGACGATAGTTTTGTTGATCGGACAATAATCCTTCTAATGAAGACCAGTAATAGTGGGGGATTTTTACTGAGCGGGATGTACCCAGTTGACATAGAGGTAGCAAACATATCTAACAATAGAAGTAGTACATCGGGTTTGCCGAAGAGGAATAGAACAAGCAGACACCGTCCGAGCCAGATGGTTGGACGGGGGTGAAAGCCTTCTCTATTTTCTCTGTACTAAGCGAGATGGGCGAAAGTATTTGTTCCGTTAACCTAGGGAGGGTGGACAAATGTGTCGTGGTGGAACGAAGGAGTATAAGTTAAAAGCTTCAGCGATTTCTTCCGGATCATGGAGCTGCTGGCCATTGTGTGCGATGTACACAAGGATAGTTAATTTATTACAAAGGATGTGAGAGGGCAGAAGTCTTACCACGCGCGGGCCGGGATTTGGATGCCCAACAACCGTTGTTCTCGTTTACGATGTGAGTTCTCAGATGCAGCGAGCAGGTCGTGTTGAAGTCTATTTACTCTCAGTAATATGGAAATGTCTAAGGTATTCGTGTAGATACTCTGGAGTTTTACAATCTTTGTTTAACATTTAAGGAAGCGACTCACTCTTAATGCCCAGGATTGAATGTTGTAAGGAATAAGGTTGTTAATAATGGAATGTAGGTTTGCGTATAGGATGTTGGTCATTACCTTTCGTTGGATATCCGCTTTCTTGAAATCTGCTTTAAAATCACTTCGTTAGATAATGTAAAAAGGCGAAGAAACATTGCTGCCATTTAGATGCAGTGACATTTCCCATCCTCCAATTAAGTTGTCATGAATAAACCAGTTGGTAACGCCAGGTTCTTGCCTCCGGTGCATAATTGATTTGTCGATAGTACATATTATGTTGTCTTATACTTTTATTATGACAGATGATTCTCGCTGTGGAATTTGTCGTTGAAAAATTGGTGGTGAAATTCGTTAAACTTGGGATGAAGCTGTAATCAAAGAAAGCGGGGTGGTCTAATCCCTCTAAATTAGATAAAATGGTAAAAATGATTATGATATCCCCAACCAACCGCATGGATTAGGAAGCACGAGTTGACGAAAATTTCTGTATGTTTCAGTTACTTTCAAAATTTGTGGAAAATTGGGAAGCGATTTGCATATGTTAGAGAATGGTGCAAGTGGCGTCAAAATTTCCGTCGACCGACGCTGCAGATGTTGTGGATCATTTAGGCACAGGAAAAAGGTAATCGATATCGTTTACGTAACTTTCTCGTTTCACAAACCTGCCGCACAATTATTGGAGAGTAGGAAGGAGCAGCATCCATCTCGTAAAAAGAGCCAACAGGCCATTGATATCGATAAAACTCAAAGGTTACTGTCGCCGATGAATATGCCATGAACGGTCGAGTGAGGAAATAATGCACCGGGCGCCTCCAATAGTCGATACATTATCAAATTCATTGAGGGCTCGTAAATCGCCTACTAAATTTGACTGCAATACTCATTAAGAAGCAAAATATTTGGTGACGAACTGCGTTTAAATAAGTGCATCGAAATAATTAGCATTTCTCACAACAAATAAGAGTGGAAAAAGCATAACAAAAGGTAGGCGAAGAGAAAAACAGACGAAAAATAACAAAAAACTTGTTTCAAAGGGAGGACAAAACATTAACTTCAGGCAGTAGTGAAAAAACAGGACGAAAATAAAAATAACTGAAAATGGAATAGCGTCACGATGCCACAGCGAGCTGAATTCACTAGCAAGGAGAAAATTTCCACATGAAATAGAGTAAAACAAGATGAACAGAAGCGAGCAAAATTGGGAAGTGACGAAACCAAAAGGAGCAGAAAAGACTGGGTGACCAAGATGGCTGGCGCAAATTTCAGCCTAGATGTGTGGTCTGAGAACGTCTTTGGGAATACGGCAGATGGTTGCCGACCCTGGTTTCATTATCCCCGTGTGATCCCTGTGCACACAGTGCACGTGGATCCGGATCGGGCTGAGTTGGAGCCATCCAGCATGGTGTCCTGGTGCTAGGGCACAAACAGCCGACAACCCACGGTCACGTGTTCGATAACGTTCGCGTTTCACTTGATCCCAGACTAAATGAACGGTGAGTTTAATGCACGACCCGGCGTCGTTGTGCGCTATTTCTTGTGTGTCAGTCTACTGGAAAATCCGTGCATACAAAACGATTGTGATTCACCACAGTATTTGCTTGAGGCAACTAAACTTAGTTGATGTTAATGCGCGCCATAGTAGACTTTGTCCGTTTCTATCCAAGTGAGCATGCCAGTTGGGTGTGAATAAATTTGACTAGGTTTAAGACGCATCACGCTGTTCATTGCTTCTGGGGTATGAGTGAGGGACATGCGTAGTAACCGTTTGCGATGCTATTTCTGCAACAATCCCCGGATTGTGGCGAAATGTTTCCTTCTGCAACTCTTATTCTCTAATGAGGATACGCAAACCTCGTTCATTCCGCGCCCCTCATGGTGCTGTTCGTCTCTCCGTCTATTACACTTTGGCTTCACAACTTGCATTGCGCTCTGCTGCTTGTTGTTTTCATATTCGATCGTGTTTCCGCTGGTTTAACTAATATCTACATATTCCACTGTGCTTGACTTGAATGGAGTGCACCAAAAGCGCCTCAAACTGAGACTTGATTACATGCAAACGACAGTAGACCGATCTGATTCGTGGTCATTTGATGAGGTTGATCACACGGCTTTTTCCCTTAGCCTACGGTTTATTGCGATTTCACCGATAGATTTTTGGAACTATTGACCGCAGTGTTCACATTAGATGCAAAAATTAGTATTCGGTGATCTCATTTTGTGTGTTCAACTCTATTATTTTACCTTGCATCGAATAACGAAGACAGCATTGTTTCCTCACCGCTCGTGAAATAGTGAAGCCCAGTAGAAAGTGAAGCAAAATTCAAGGTGCTTAATTGATTCCGAATGTTAGGTTGGATAAAATGATCCACTTCAAACATGCACAGCTAGTATCAGTTGAATCGATATAATTACGGCAAAATTACTAAGGATTATTTTGTTTCGCACTAATAGTACGTCAAACAATTACGCATTTTCCACACTCAAATTAGATTTTGGGCAGTTCATCCTATTCCGCATGACACTACGAAGTAATTACTGAACGCTGACTTAAGCTCCAATGCTGCATGGCTAACTACTTGCCACGGCAAAATGGTCTGCATATCCTTTTGTTAAGTGACACCTTAAGAGAGATTTCCTGAGAAGGCTAATGTTTCGTTCAGTACAGATTCATCAAACCTAAATTAATTACTGGAAATCTTATTATACTACTTCAATACTATATTTACCAGTCCAAAAAATTCATTACAAGTTTGTTTAAATCTTTTGTGCGATTTCCTTTTCAGCAACAGACCATAAATGTTCTGGAGGCAACCCAGTATTTAGTCGAAACCAAACATGCAGTAGGAGTCCACGTGGGTTTTCATATTCCCAATTTGCTAAAGAATGCCCGACTATGAACAGCTTGCGAGCTCAAGTGTCTAAATTCGGCTTGGAGCATCGAAACCGCTGAGACAAACAGGAATGTTAGAAAGGTAATTTATGAAAGATGTATTTAATTTAATAAACGGAAGGTAAAGTGAAAGTAATTAGACATGTTATCCAGGAGAAACCATTCACGGGTTAAACATTTCGAAAAAAACGAGGCTGGTGCTGACAAACATGCTTATGTGGTCGACCAATCTTGAGGGGCCATCTGTAAACGGTGGACAGCAACCGCAGATTATTAAAAGCGGGACCTTAGAGCATGAATGAAGAACTATATTTATGATTATCAATTCAAAACTGAATGACTCATCCAAGGTTTTGCAAACCGAAGTGATTTGATTATTTGAATTTATTTTTGCAATCTGATCGTCTAGGCGTCAGATAAAACGAGTCTATTGATGATAATTCGTGTCTTTGCTTTAATGGACTTTCATAGGCATACAAGAAGGATTGTAGATACGGCGAAATAATGGTTGTTTTTGTTATTGCTATAATTGTGCTTCTCAGTGGAAATGCCTAATCTAATCACTGTGACTGATTTTAATATGCACAAGGCTAAACTACACAAGTGAAAATTCTGAAAATTTATTGAGAACGGCACTTCGTGTGAGCGATAGGAAATGTAAAGTGGAAGATGAACTACACGAATTCGATCGTCAGCGCCGCGTGGTTTCGGAAAACCGACGTGAAGAACCGAAATTGAATGAGTTGGATGTTCGCACCAGTATACGAGTGACGTACCGTCTGTGGCTGAATTTTGGGTTAATTGTGAATAGATTGAATATGTCAGGATTATGATCTTAGCCTAGTCAGTTAATCTTCATATGTGAACAAAATAAGGCTAAAATATGCAAGTTTTTCTTTTAGTCTACAAAATAGGTGTAGGTTCGTCAAAGAGCTCAATTAAAGCAAAATCATTATGATCATAGACTGTTTCGTAGAGCAAGATTTATTGGAAACGGACGTGACGATTTCTAAAGGACCTTGCATACTCGCTAATCATTGTCATTAGTGATACGAACAATTGAAACCGAAGGGGAAGATTGAAAGGATGACCATAAATTGTCGAAATGATCACCGAGATTAATTTCAGTTTATAAAAGTGCAGTTTTATTAATTTCCATAATACAAGTGGATTATAATTATGATCCATGAAACAGAACCAAATGGTGTGGCAGGAAACATGGGCTACTAAGGGAAGTAAATGGGTGCTTTTACCATTCTAACTAACAGATCCCAACAAACTACTAAGTAAACGAAGAACTTGTTGCGTTGTGTATCATGTTGCATTGGTAAATAAGACTCCTAGAAACATGTCATTGCCGTTGGAATTACTGGTATGTCAAGGTGTGTGACAGCGCCTAACCAAATGACCAACTAAGCGAAACGACCTTGAGGAAGTTAGGCCTTGGTACCCGAAACGTCGTCTAATCGAAACTTCCATGACGAACATTGTCGGTTTAAAGAAACTTGTTTCCAGGCTTTTGACCAAGCTCGGAATATTTCTTCTGAGTAAACTGAAAACTTTGTAGATGCTTTTATGCGAATTACTGCATTACGTAACGATTATTCTGAGTTGACTGAATTGGGCACGTCGAATCTTTTCTAGTATTTTGGTTTTTCTTTTTCACGTTAGTCTGGTATAGTGCAAATAAAGTCCTTTTGACGGGTGACTGTTTTTATTTTGGGTTGCTGAGATTGACTAATCGCGCGTTATGCGGATTATTCAACAGAATATAAAAGTGAAGTTTTGTTGTTTCATATCCGCACCCATGCGACCCTTTATTCATTGGAACAAAGTATAGAAAAACAAGCGACAAAGAAATTCAGGTTTTTTACATTGCAAAAATATGAAATTGAAAGTTGCATTTATTGTGAGAAAACCGATTAACCAGTGCATATTGGAGCATATCGGCTTTATAAAACTACTGGATGAATGAATTGGAATAAACTGTTGGCCCATATGGCATTTGGTCAGTCCAGTGCAAAGCATGAAGGTTGTTCTGCCACTGATTGACAGGAGCTTAGTTTCACTGAACAACGCAGTTATTACCTCATAAATATGACCATTTTTAGACATCTCATTCTTTACGGGGTGTTACGGACTGGATGGTCTTCCGGTAGCTGAAACATTCATTTCCACGGGAAGGTGTTTGTCGAAATTCAGTTCGGCCTTTCTGGAACCAAATTCTTCCGAAAGTAAGTGTGTCATTTCTGCACAGACACTGATATTTCCTACTGTTCCTTGGCAAAAGTCTACATGAGCGGGATTAAACAGCTTATACGATTTGGATATGCCTTGTCCAGTTTGTAAATGTGGCTGGACTAGCTTAACTGGTCGATGCACCGTTGGCCCCCTAAGTCTGCATGTGTTAAATTTCATTTGAGACCATCCGGGCCCACTAAATTTAATGCAACACAAAAATATGACAACCGGTTGCCACGGCCGACCGATTTCCGTCTTGCAGTTAGCTCAAGCTTCAGTGCTAGGACAAGTCTTGTGCAAGTGAACTTGTAGTTGGTCAACCGTCTGAGTGGGACAGTTGTACTTGAAAATGAACTGACAGAGTTATGGCAAATGTTTACAAAATCAATTACTTCATCGGAACAGACTCATCGTGACCACGGAAGTTCTGGGTATTCCAGTCAGATTGGCTGAAATTACGAACTGCGTTTGCTAATAGAAATTGTGAGAACTGAACTATCGTACTTGCTGCTGTTAATCATTATATGGGAAATCGGGTATGCGCAATTAAAGCATCGAAAATATTATTGGATTCACCTTTTTGACATAAGCGGTATTCGAAATTTGTTGAAATTTTCAAATATGCCGTTTCACGAAATGTTACAAATTAACTTGAAAACTGTTTAGTTTGTTCACGGGAAGCCAGCGGTTCTTCGGCTGTCGCTTATACAGTTGGAATTTCGTTTTGCCATTCATTGAAATCAACAAGTCGTAGTCGAATATGCATTGTTTTAGTGGCGCGAACCTGCCGTTACATGCAACTCTGTACCGCATCACAGGGTAGTCTGGTAGTAGGGTGGACTTTAGTAAAGTGGAGATTTAGTGACGGGTGTTAGTATTTTCATATCTTTCAGCAGATTATGTTTATCACTGAAGAGTGTGGAAAGCCTGTAGTGATGGTGTTTGTTTATTCACTTATTACAGAACAGTCTGTGTTGTTTATCTTCCTAAGAATATTATGTGTTCACCGAGGTAAATATCATTTGGTTCATGGTTCATTTCGACTCTGCCTCGTGTAAAGTGGCCAGTGTCCTGAGGAATTAAGCCATGTGCTAGCATTCAGTAAAATTGTAAAAGACCTGCATATGCGTGAACGTTAAACCCTGTGAGAGATATTTGGACCACCATTCGTCAAGTTGATAATCGGGGTGCTAGTGGGGTGTATTTAACGCGATTTCGATTGCATGCACAATCGGTCACTTCTCTAATCTCTGTCGTTTTCAAAGCCTTGCTTGCGCTTCACAAGCATATGCCATTGTTGTACAATAATAAAGTGTGTATGTGCACATTTAACTATGTATTTTCAAACTTGGGGATGGATACTGAGTCCTTGCCTGCCCTCTGATCGACGTCGAATTGTGGTTCTCCATGGCCAGATTCAATGGAATGAGGGATCATAAAAACTCCCTCCTACTCAAGAGATATCTATTAGATCATTGTAACTAGTAAGAAATAAACACAAGCAAAATCTGTTTAGGTAAATTCAGTTTACGGAGTGTGCTGAAGGGCGTCTTCATTCACGAAATATCTGATCATATTCGGCTGTTAATGTTGTGGGAAAACAATATGTTCAAGATTCTTTAGGGCGGATTGAGAAGATACTTACGGTTTCCTGTTGACTGTGCTGCTGTAAAACGCAAAATGAAGGGAATTTGAACATGAATAAATGACCACGAATGATTGTTGATACAGATATGTACCGGTAACATGTGCAATGAATCGAGTCAAACCCATCGCATGAGTTTCGTCGCGCTTATCTGGCTCTGTTGTGACCACGTGCAAAATCTTTTGAACTGAATAGTCCAAGGATTTGGCAAAATCTCACGTTTTTTGCGTATACTACTCTTCCAGATATCTGAGAACACATAGAACAAACTTTGCAAAATGGAACCAACATCCGTGAACATGTATACTGTTATCACTTAGGGGATTATTTAGTTTGTTCACAGAATTACTGAAATAAAGATGAAATTGGAGTAGATGATAGGTGAAATGGCGGAAATAGGCCCCAATGTTTTAACCAAGATACTCGAATTAGGTGCTGTTCAAACATGTCAGGTTATTATGCTGCAATTCGCCTTCTACGTAGAAACCGGTTACCTATACTTGGAAGGAGTAATACAAACAGGTTCAAGAATGATTCTTACCTATGGGAGCAGACAGAAGTGGTTCATGGTTTCTAGGTGTTTGCGGATTGACGGGACACGAACTTCACTGCTACGACTTGAGATACACTGCGGTAGTGCATACCACCGAAAAGTGATGGGTTTGAATTACATTTGACTTACAAATCCCGACGAAAATCGGGAATAGAATACTGCTATTGCTTCTAAATCTAGTTGATGCATTATGCAATCCTTTGAAGGTTTTGCACGACCATTGCCAAAGAAGCTCAAATCACAGGACGAAAAATATGTTTACCTGGTGCAATAAAACTAACGTTTTCCAAACGATAGTTGACAGTTTCATCGGTTTACCCATCAAAATTTCGTGCAAGCATTGGCTGGCCCGAGGCGAAATAAACTGATAACAATGCATCCGCAAATGTGCCATAGGGATGAGAAATGCTCAAAGTAAAGGGACACAACACGATGGTGAATAATGTCTGTCTCAGGGGAGCAGAACTACACATGATCATTCAAGAATTATTCCCAAATAATTAGATAAACTATGTTACCGTGTCTCGTTACCGCAAATTGGCGAGTCACGTTTGCTAGGAGTATCACTGGTGTCTAAAAATCGCTTGCGTTTTTTTGAGTCACATCAATGGCTGGCAAGTTTGATATTCATCATTTTTGAGTGTTAGCCGTATATGTTTTGCGGCCCCGGGAAAAATGATAGTGAAATATTTAATTACAATCTCACCGAGTAAAGACAATGCACATAGCAGAAGAATGAAGAAAGCGAGCAACTTCATTGTTCTCGAATCGTTTCTTGTTCACCTCCAGTTCTCAGTTGCAAATCTGCCCTCTTTTATAAGATGTGGATCCGGTGATAGTGTGTTTTCATTGGCTATACGCTCTTCATTTGTTTTCTTTTCTCTTTTTTTGGGGTGTTTACCTGCTCATTGTTTTTCTAGAAATCTTTCATTCCGTTGGCTTTTCCGACGAATCACGATATCATATTTCCTGTATAAAATATACAATCCAGGTTGGCTGAACTTTACTGACTACGCCCACAGGCCCCGTTACTTCTGCTTCATATGTTTTTAGATGGGTTGCTCAATCAAATGGGTGGGCATCTACTGCATTGGAAAGCGCCGGTGCACATTTTCTTTCGATAAAGTTTTCCACGTGTCACTCGTGTAAAGCTCATTTTGAACACACCCAGGTAGAATGGGGAGACGTGACCAAAAAAGGCTGATGACTGGTTCTGTTTCTTCCATTCGATATTCCATCGGTGTATTATGGCAGTCGGTTTTATGAGTTTAAATCTACGCACTTTCTGGTAGTCGAAGTTAATGTGATATTGGTTCGGTTAATATGAAGTGCGTGATTCTTTGACATCAAGCAACATGCATTTGTATATTAATTTTCCAAAGCACGGAACTGCATGACTATGTGTGCTCTTCTTTCGTCCCATTTAACTTCCAGGGATTCTACCTCTTGGCCGATATTACACGTTCCCTCTAAATCTAGTGAGAAACAAAACAATGAATAAGCTCAGACCTTCTTTTAGTAAATGGAAACACTTTTTATGATCACCTCTCATTGACCGTTTATTCTGCTGACTAGTTTGCCCTTTTCTCATACATCTTGGTAAATTTGCACCACAGGTGGTTCAGAGACAACTCAGCTGTGCAGCCGGTGCACTTACCGCCTCGGTCAAACAAGGCAACGCAAACGCAACTTAACTCTTAGCGATATTCGAGCTCAGTATACCACATCCAGCAGGACAACACATTTATTTTGGCAGTTCTCTTATGAACCAACTAGTTTGAAGCAGAATTGGTCAATTCATCAAGAACTTACCTACAAGTAGCAAAGTTAAGCGTGCTGAAAGTTATTTGACTGCAGTAAAATGATTGTATAGACAAACAGTACTCTCCCATTCAGTGAAAAGCAATATTGGTGGAATAATATGGAGATTTTAAAGATAAAGGAACTTTCAAAAGCCGGTGAAATTGATTTCCAAATCATCGGAACTGAATTTGCATTGCAAAAGAACACCACAGAGATCAATTACATCGAACAAATGACCATGGTCTTATGAACGACCGAGTGACCTTCAGGGTCAAGGTTGTTGACTACGGTATGAAATAGTACGTGAAACGTTCACTTAAAAACATAGATATCTGCTGGCTTGTAAACTCACTTTAAAAATTTCAAAAAGCGTAATTGACGAAGGCAAATAATATCCTTTCTGTGCATGAAGAAATGAGTATGAGCAACCTGCATAGCCTCAACAATTGCTTACTTATCGTTGTAATCACTAGTTAAGTCGCATGTTGATGCTTTGTCACCATGCTTGTTTTCAAGCCGGTGTCACACCGATTTTTCGAACTTAGTTCAGATAGTCCGGTAGTCATGGCTTTTAAGATTTGCAACAACATCATAGTAATGTCACTTCTCGAAACTAGTGGAGGATTGACCATAAAATGGTATGAAACCGGTAATGAGTACGAGTTCATTTAGCTCCCGATATCGCCTTTGGTTGGAACCTGTTCTATTTATGTAATTCTGTAACCGCTAAAACAACGCACCGCTGTCTATTTCAAAATAAGTTTTATCGAAAAGTATTAACTATTTTGTTTCTAAATGGGAAAATGTAATGCAATGTTTGCCAAGCTTGGCATCTAAATGAAATCGAAATTCCTCCCTTGAACTAGTTGAACACGGCATGCATTTTCGATCGAGAAACAGTCATCATCATCATCATCATCATCATCATCATCGTTCAGCGCTAAACAGCAGGGCAAGCCTCACTGACCGCTGCATTTTCTCCAGAGTTACACGTTTCTATAAAAAGAGGGAATATTCAAAGGGAACAGGGAGTGGACCTACACAGGCGGGAAAAGATAAGATGCTGCTGCAGCCAACACATCAAACACAGTCTAACTGTGCAAACGCACTCTTTCAATCATTCTGATTCCATAGAAAATGACAACAGGATCGCCACTGTTCACGGTTCACTGTCATATCCCTCAGCGTCTCCAGCCAACTAGTTGACGAGCCTTTCGGATCCCAACCACGAAGGCGTGAGACACCCACTTCACCTTAGTTCGCTATATATTTTCTCAGTTCACGTTGCTACGTCATCTGTTGACCTCCACATGGCATCTTCCATTCCTTAGGAGGAACACACAATGGGAGATCGAAGGTCACAACGATAGTTGACTCCACCAGGGACGGACACGTATGACTTGAAAAGGAACAACACATATTCTCTTCACCCGACCCCACAGTTCAAAAGTCACACACAATCACCAAACACACAGACAACTTAAACATTCAGTTGCATGTTGAAACGTATTCCAACAGCCGAATGTATGACTTGTAAAAAAACTGTGCATTAAGAAAGACTGACCTACGGTAGTTGAAAACTATTTGCGCAAATCTACATTAGGGCTATTACGGTGAACTGTCAAAAGTTCATTCGAAACGACTAGAACAAGAGATAATAAATCAGATATAAAGGGTGTCCCATCTCTCCATTTCTGTTTAACATAATCGATACAATGGACGAAGAATGATGGAAAAAAAGAGGCTTTTCAGGAGGGTCTCTCGGGATCGGTAAGGTGGAACTGGAAAGAAAATGCAGGAAGAAGCTAATCGACTAGATTAACGCAGGAACAGAAGAATAAAATCGTGTGCCGTATTCGAGTCTGAACGCGACCCTTGCACACAAACGCGCACAATAAGAATAGATCTCTCGGAGATCGGTATAGACCTCGAGCTTTGGGCATTTGCTTTGACACCTTCACGTGCCACCGTGCTTTCCGGGCCTGGACCCCGTTCAGTCTCCCACTTAGAAGTACTGCGCTGGCGAGAAAGGACATAACACGACTGTGGCCGTATATCACCTCACCTTGGTTCGCTAGCGTGTCCACACGACTGTCGCAATCGGCGAGGGACGGTCCCCCCCGCGTCTCCACCACAGCTCGGGAAACCGCACATATCCACACTGGCCTCGAGACCAACCCTTGCGAGAAAAAAAAAAAAAAACAAGAACAAAAAAAAAAAAAAAAAAAAAAAAAAAAAAAAAAAACAAAAAAAAAAAAAATAAAAAAAAAAAAAAACGAAAGAGAGAAGCACAAGAACAAAGGAGAGGAGAGTCGGTCTGATATTTCACTGAAGTTGAAGGTCGTGTTGTACTGTATCGCAGTGCATTCAGTTCTGTTGAACGGTTGTAAGACAAGGCGCATGCACGTGGGCGATGTTCGTTGCTTGGAGGTTTTCGACCATCGATGTCTACGTAGTATGGCTAGGATTGGAATGGAGTTGACCTGGTGAGTAATACTGAGGTTAGGAATCTGGTATTGGGTGCCACTTCTGAGAATAGCTTGTCTCAGCGTATGGAACTTAGCAGATTGCGCTGGTTGGGTCACGTGTTGTGTATGGCGAACACTCGTCTACCATATCGTGCTCA
>LUCM01003976.1:129065-184887 GCA_008360955.1 Fasciolopsis buskii
GAACCGTTGCGAGTATTGGGCGTGTGATCAGAAGGGGCAAAGAGATTTGGCTGGAGGCAGAAGAGATAGGTTGAATAAAAGAGAGGGAGCTGCTCGGTAGCATATTTATCACTACCCACCCCGCTCGATGCAATGTGCAGCGTGGTCCTGATTATCCTGCGCGACGACCGATGCAGTATGGAATTATTTGTAGACGTATAACTCAAGCTGAGTGGTGATCGGGAGTCCAGGGAGTCCAGGCGCTAAGTAAAAGAACGATTAGGGTTTTCAACGAAAGACTTTGGTTTCAACAAGAAATCCCACTGCAGGGCAGAGGGATAGAGCTGAGTGGAAGCCCATCTACTTGGATCAGTTATCTTTTCACTCGCATTTCCAACTGAGTTGCTAACTCAGGTCAACCCCCAACTTGGAGGACCAGGAGACTACTTCGTCTGGCCTCTACCCATTGACCTTCCAGGCATGATTGGATCTTCGGCTTGAGATAAGCTATCCTGTATAGCTCTTTGAGGCACGCAGGCCGTCACACCACGTCCAGATGCAGTCTCGTTGTAACAGAGAGCCGTTGAGTAGGCTTTAGTCGAGTAATCAGCTGCACGTGCAGCTGAAAACAGGGAAAGTAATCAAGGCGTGGATGTTTAACAAAACGATAAATCTTGATACGGTGGAGGGTGGGCTTCACATGATTTATGGTTCATAAGATTATTTCTCCTTTGCTAAAAATTCCATGGATAACCTGCAGTGATTGTGCCGTTTGACGAACAAGATATTGAGAGATGGATTAAGAAAGTAAAAGTAATTTTCAGACGTAAGTCTGCAGTGGGTGACAGCAAAGATAGTAAGGTCGCATGTTGGTCATGCCGTGGTAATCTCTGAACAATGAGATTAGCATAAAGTGCTGTGGAGTAGGTTACAAACACTGGGAATGAGTAAAAAATGCAAATGCAGGCCGATTTTGCGGTGTTTTTGGTTTCATGAAATTCTTATACACCTCATGGAAAGTGTGAATTTCTACAGTTCTCTGGACTGAAACTATGCTTCACAGTTGCGCAGAAAGTACAGACGGGCGCGCTGTTGCCGCTTCAAGTGATTTTCCGCTGACTGTTCCGTGTCACAATCATGGTCATAGGAAATGGGTCAAATTGTTATGGGAAATACTGGGCAGAATTTGATGGGGGTGAGTCAGATCCCAACGTAGAACTTGGGCCAGATACAGTCGTGCATTCATCACGGGCAGCGGGGTACAAGACTCGTACCGAAACAGAATCTTCACGACCGTCTGAGCGTAGTACTCGAGCACAAGTTAAACTGCAATCAAGCTGTTCTGACTCTTCGGCTCCTGGATCGTACTTGGAACGTCGATTCTGATTCAATAATATCCAGTTAAGATTCAGGAGCCAACTAAGGAGAGAAGTTCCAGTAACGGGACGATGGTTATGAAGAAATACGTCCGTAGGATGTTGTGTTGGTTTCCATGCGAAGCAGAGAACGTTTGGAGTGTAGGGCTTTAAGAAGAACCCCGTCCCATTGTTGAATTTCGAGACCTTGGGACATCAGGACCGGATGAGGGCTCCCCAAATCGTAACGTTTAGACGGTCGACCTGCCCATTGCACTAGGAGTTGTAAGCAGTAGTGCAACTAACAGTTATGCCTTTGCCGTGGAGCAATGTGAGGAGCTCTCCTGACATGGAAGAAACCCTTGGAGTGGAATGTATGCAAGCAAGCATGCCAAAAATGGCGAACAAACGAATGATACAATCACTAACAATGGAAGTAGAAACAATAGGACTGGAAAAGGCAAGAGGAAACCGAGAATACTCACCGACCATTGTTAACAACTCAATGAATATTTTGGACGAGCATTGCTACGAGGTCTAGCCTTTAAGCGGGAGAAGATTAAGGTTTTCAACAAAATATTTTGGTTCTAACAAGAATCTGTTCACAAGGCCGGAGATGATCCGGTGAATTAAATGTCTGTCACAGAAAGTTCGACTCCCAGATCTGCCAGTCACGTTGTTGCTAGACGACAATTCGCAGTCACTCGACTCGGAACCACACCTGACCTAGGGAGACCCTATGTAGTTCTACAAAACTCCAAATTTCAGGGTCACAGTTGTTCGTCCCTTATCCATGTAGTGGGACCTAGTGGCTGTGGGGCATGTCCCTTTCGCCCCACTCATGTTTCAAGTAAGTGATGAAAAGGCAGCGATGAGTGGCTAAGTGGAACACTATTCCTTAGACCAGTTATTCTTCCACTGATTTTTCCGATAGATTTACCAGCTAAAATCTAACCTTAATTTGGAGAACCGAGACCAGCCATATTACCTAGTCTCCAACCATCGTTTCGGGGATCTTGTCGATCCCAACCTAGTACTCTAACTGCACCTACGTGAGCCAGTCCGCTGGTTAGTGCTTTCACACCCTTTACTCATATCATCGACTGGTCACCCCGAACCATCCTCTGACCATTGCCTGCCTCTAAGAGCAGCGCACAACGAGGTAAACGCTCTTTGGGCATACACAAGACGTCCCAGCCACCTCAATCTATTTTGATTCAGTGGCTGATCAAAAGACACTGATAGGACCCAGTACCTTACGCCCGACGTCTGAGTTACTCGCAAAGTCCCACGATATTTTACCAGTACTACGAAGACAACAGTTTTCAAACCCCGTCTTCACACATTTGCTCCCGACGGCCATGTTTCGGAACCATAAAGCGGTACCGACTTCACTGCTACCAAGTATACCGGACCTTTTATCGTTGTCCGAATGTCACGCCGATGTCACAAGTTAACAAATGGCGATCGAGCCTTCTGTTTGCTCGAGGATACTTCATCTGATATCCCACCGCTAGGTGATATACGACTGCTAAAGTACCTAAATCTATTCACCTCATCTAGTTGTTCCCCTCCAATAACACGGACCGCTGTTGAGCCACTCCAGTCCTGAAACACCATTTTACATTTCGGTGCAAAACGCACCCCAAACATACCTACACCGCCGCTCACCCGATCAAGGAAAACCTGTAACTGACTTGGATCGTCATTCAGTAACATAATATCGTCCGCCTATCCCACGTCAGACAGGTTCCTATCTGAATAAATGTTCATACCACTATTCTTACATGAGAATAGGGCTATCTCCATAACGATCTCAAGAAAAGTTAAGAAGGAAAAGCGAAATGAAGCTACCCCGACGGACACCACTTCTTGTGGTGAATTCGGGTGAAACGTCGCCATAAACGCGAAATCGGCTTCGTTTGTTGGCATACAAAGATTCGATGAGTGAAATTAATTTCCCTGGCACACCCTTCAACGAGAGGCGGTGCCAAAGAACCGCACGATAAACTGAATCGAACGCCGCTTCCAGGGAACCCTGTGTGGCAATTACCGCTAAGTGCAGAGCTTCTGTGCTCCCAGTGGCCGCTTGGATCATGGCCATGTTTTTTTGAAACAATAACTGTATTAAGAGTTCCGATTGGAGACGTAATCGGCGTTTATCGTCTAGAATCAACTTTACCGAACAAGTGGCTTTTGTTTTGGTATAACCACGGACTAGGGGCAAACAAAAGTGAGCTCGGACCGAAACATGGTAAGAGCCCATGGGCGTGGACCATAATGGTCGACAATTCTCGACTGATCCATGCTACCGGTGACCGATGGCAGTGTGATCAATCAGAGTCCAAAGCTGTCAAGGCCAAGGATGGGCGCCCGGGGAGCTGGTGTCGTTTTTACGAGGAAAACTGGTTTTCGTCAGAAACATTCTGCGGTCAGAACAAACCTCAATGAGATCCTCGTTGTACGTCCGATCGGCTGGGACAGATAATCGGCCTCCGATGTGCTGTTCTGTCTGTGTTAAGTACCCACATTGAGCATTAGAATCACCAACAATGACCACAACATTCGTTCAACGCACATTGCGAAGTAACCAAGATGATTCCCGGTAGAACTCGTCTTTCACCTCGGAGGAGTTGAAGTCAATGAACGCATACACATATACGATGAACAAACAGAGACGTTTCAAATGAGTGCTATTGACACTCATAGAACCGTCCAACTGAACTGCACATAAACGGCTGTTGTCTAGGATCCTGTCTAACAGTGCACCCTCCGCTCGTATGTTCAGAACGATCCCGAAGCTGGCAGGGATACGGGTCCTCGAAGCCAGATCATCAGATATGGGAAGAATGAAGTGAGAAGATAAGGTTACAGTTAAGCTAGGGAGTGATCACAGAAGTGGGATCCTGTGTGTGCGTTTCGGTGACACGGCACACGTCTGTTTTGGGGGTTTCAAGAGTTCTAGCTAGGACAGGTTTTTGCCCTATTTGGTTGAGTATGTGGATATTGAATGCAGCTAGGTGAAATGAACACAATCCAGAAGTGCTTGCCAGTCATCAAATGACTCCACTTTTTCAACACCTCGGTGATGGCATAATCTTCCTGTTTTGCTGCAGAATGACGCTTCTTGACTACGATCAACATTGGAGAAAAAAGGCCAGCGGCTTACCATTCTGATTAAGAGTCACCGTAGTCGCAATATCCGACGCGTCGCGTTTGTCAATTAGGTATACAGTTACTGTGATCGCAATTTGTAGTTCATTCTTCGTCGATTCAAAACAATGCATGGCCCATGCAGGTAACAGGATAAGCGGGTTTATTTTATCCCAAGAGCGTGAGATCCACCGGGAGTAGTACGCAAATATAAGCGTCTGCCCGTTCCCGTGCTTTGAGGGTTTGGGTAGGGGTATCTCTGAGTGGTTTAATCTTTCCGGATTAGGTCCTGCGTGACCATTGGAGCCTTCGAACCCTAAAATCTTTATAGATTTCACAGAAATTGTGCGTTTATCCTCATTAAACGTTAAGCCGTACTTCGTCGATACTTCTGATCGTGTGCTTTAGAACTGCAGTCGCAGATCACGATGTTGTCCACATAGGTAAAGACGCCAGATAGTAGTTGCTATTGAGTATATTGTCCATCGCTCGCTGGAAGCATGTGCCGCCTTTGGTGACGCGGAAAGGTATGTGGATGAACTCATTCATCTACCATACTGTGCCCTATTTTATGTTCCTCCCACAGAGTATAAGAAGCCATATGGAGGTCAGCAAATTATGTGGCAACGTGGAATGAGAACGTGCACAACGGACTTAGGTAAAGTAGATATGTCACATCTTCGTGGTTGGGGTCCGAAAGACCCATCGACTAGTTGGCTGGAGACAGAAGATATGGCAGTGAACCGTAAACAGTGGTGATCGTGTTGTTGTATTCTATCAAATCAGAATGATTAAGAAAGTAAGTAACCCTGGGGAAAAGACAGCGGCCAGTGAGGCTTGCCTTGCTGTTTAATGCTGAACGATGGTGATGTTGATGGCCTATTGAGACCTTTTTGGCTTCGTGTCACACCAGATCCTTCTCTCATTAGGATATGGACAATCCCGCTTCAGTGCACTCATGCGTTAGTCATTTAATGGGAAAGCTTATTGATGCTTCAAGTAAAACTCTCATCGAGGTTGTTGAATTTGTCGTCGAAGCGTAAATGCTGGCTTACATAGGCCGTTTGTGTGATTTGTATATTGCATTCACCTTGCATTACACTTCCCCCCTCTTGTAAATTGCTTGCTAGTTCTTCACAGTGTTTGTTTCATTGCTTCTCGTTGTGCATTGTCCTCGTTTAACAAACAGCATAGTTTTAGTTTTCCGCGCTGTTTTTTTTGCAAACCGCATGAAGTTACGCTAAAAGATTGTCTAGCATGCTTTCCGCGCAATAAAGAAACAATCGGTGGATGTTCCCAGTCGACATTTTTCGTGGTGATTTGTTCACTGATAATTTCTCGTTGGTTTCGTCTTCAGATCGGCATGTCAGATCGATCCACGTCAGAATTTCAGTGTGTTTTGTGTTCGATCACAATAAACACTACTGATGATGGGCTTTTGGACACTCTTCTGGAGAAGTCAGTACACTTCGTCTAATGTAATGGAATTACTAACTTTATAGGTCACTTTCGGCTTATTCTTTTATCGATCACTTATTAACGCATTTCGTGTCAGTCAACTTTCTTGGCGGTGAATGCGAATCCCTGACCTATGACAAATCTATCGACGAACAGGCTCTGCTGGCATTATGTTGCGAGGGTGAACGACCCTTTAAATATGCGAAAGCATTGGGTCTATTCTGGTTTGCAAAACGACTATCTGCACGAATGTCTGAAGTGTCGCGAACGATGGTAATTTAAATCATGTGGTTTTAGCTTTCTGGTCGAAACAGGTTTTCCCCTATTTGGTGTTGCTGCTCAAATGTATCTACCTGCATCAATATTTGCTGGGTCAGGAGCGATCTTCTCAATTAGATACAGAATTTGTTGAGGTTTTGGACAAATGTAACTGTTATTTCTCGAAGGGATATTTTAATGGTTATCTTTTTAGGTGAGGAGGAACTTTCTGTCAATGCTACAGTGCCTCATGACGAGGAGACTGCATACTATTTGATCGCGTCCTATCTGAGTGTTTTCTACTACAGGTATGATGCGGCCGAAGTACTGGCTAACCGATGTTCTGCACACTTGCAGATCGTCGTTAACTTCACAGGTAAGGTGTTATTTTTTGGCTTTGACCATAGGTTCACAGGAGCTTTGGGAAAACGCACACGGTTTCAGCAGACCGATGTGGCTAATTTGCTAATACGAATTGACCGCTCGCATGAATTGTCGTCTGAATTAGCGTCAGAGGCAGGTGCACTTCCAAAAGTAAGTTAGCTTAGAGGAACGCTAGACATTTTTTTCCAGCTTGTCTTGCTGGATGATGACACATTGTTAAATACCGTGGCTTTCAGCGATCCCGATTTACGCAAATCACCGATACTATCAGTTCAGGAGCAATGTTTTATACTACTTTTGTGGTGAGTCCACTTTATTCTGAAATTGACCAATAGTATAGTAAGTTGGAAACGATTCACTTACCTCTCGGTCATAAATTTACTATGTTTGTAATATTGGCTCCCTCTCTCTATTTGCTGTTCACTCGAGTCCAGTGGAACTCGCTATCATTGTCTGCTAGAAAAAGAACTATCTGAAATGTTTCGACTCTCAAGGACGTATACTGTAATAATCCGGAATACGCAATGCACCCAGTGCACACATTAACAGTTGCGTTCAGCAGTAGAAGTTGCTAAAGAAGCAGAACGTAATATCTGACTGCAATGCGAATTTTACCCAGCGGATGAATTATCAATTATATTCATCATCTGGCTGACAGGCAGTCTGTTACCAATGGCTCGGGTTTAATATCAATGCAAGATATTGATTTTTCATGCTGTTTGATTTCTTGCAATGCATTATTACTTCTTTTTCTAACAAAGATTCCCATATTGCATATACGGATACGTGCGATCTCAGTTAGCCCCGTGAATCCGGCACCTTAGGGGTGGGAGGATCTCTGCCTTGTCTATACAGGCCGTGCGACACATCATCAAGCACTGAAGTTCACAGAGTTTATCTGCGGTCACCATATCCGCGGATACCTGAATGAAACTCAACCTTCCCATAATATCGTTGTTCTTTATTGGCCAATCTTTCGGTCGTTTGGCAGCGGAGTGAAATTATTCTCCTCTGAAACGGTCTCATTAGTCTCAGAATTGGAACATTCAGTAACATATTTAGAAATATACATGATGAAATTACTTTGGTCTGATTGCCGGCGATGCACTGAGCCGTCCGCCTGACTTAGATCTGTACGTCTGTATGATTGTAATTCATTTCTCCCGATGGTAAATTAATTCCGAGGATTCGAGCTTTGGCAGACTGGTTCATAATGATCGATCTTTGAACAAAATCCGTTGTCAGCCATCAGTTTTGGTATAAGTAGCCTTAGGAAGTTGCCTTCAATCTTTTTGGGGTCACGAAGTTTTTCTCCGTTGGCGAAATTAATTAGCCCTTTGTGTGTTAAGACAGTTCTTAGGGGGTCTGTTTTATTTATAATGGCTTAAATGTGTCAATTCATGATGACAAATCAAAATTTGAGCCAATTGGTCATCTTTTGAGCAGTGAAATAACTTCCATTTTCAGTCACCGTGGCATGCACTATACCTGGATAAAAGATCTACCGAAGCTCAACGATTGGGAGTTCGGTATACTAGGATGGAGCAGAATATACACTTGGTCACTTGGGTTGCCAGTCATTAATAACAGGAGCGTAATATTTGGTCCCTAAGCATGGTCAGGGAGTGGGTGTCGCAGGCTTCGAGTTGGCTGCTCGCCCTGAACATCTCTCGTAATGCTCCCAAATGATTGTCTCAAATGGCTTCTGGTGAGGAAGTACTGCGTACTACCTTTTCGTGATGAATATGCTCACATTAAAACAGGAGGACGAATGCTCGGAGCCTTCCAACGAGTTGACTGGTATTTGGTAGACAGTCTAGCGGCGATGGCTAGACCCTGGTTCCAAACTAACCATTGGCTTCGTACGAAGCACAGGACTGTATACACATCGGCGTCTGTGGAGGAGGGGTGTACTAGGCACCCAGGATGTTTAGCTCTATCCGAAGGGCGTATGAACTGAGTCGTCAGTCACCACTCCCTAGTAGGTTACGATACTCTCTGGCCGTCCTTTTGGTTTGTGGGTTAAATCGTTTCATCGAAGGATCGAGATGCGATCCCCAAATCAATCCTTTACTTCCAATCGAGCTACTGGTAAATATGAGGCCCACAGAGGAATTATGGATCCTGATGGATAGCGAACGATATAGGGGTGCAGAATAAAATAACTTGCATATATGGTGGAGTGTCTATGGCGTTTGTTCTTCTTTCCTCTTTCTCGCTCACTGCTTTCATCCCTCGTCATGATTTCGATGGCACATGATATGTAAACAGATTTGTACTTATATATATATATATATATGTATATATATATATATATATATATTGCTTGGTCTCCATTGATCACAGTGAACTAGTTGTCAAAAGCGATGCACACGAGAAAAATATGGAAACGCTAATGATGAGCAGTATCTTACGACTCTAGAGTTATACATTTTGACTGTTACAGAGAAACGGAACAGTGTTGATCTTTCCATTCATTTTAGTGGAGCTAAAATGGTTGTTACCCAGAATGGAGAAGTATTTAGAGACCAAGTTGCCCGACATTCCCTTTGTTGGCTCTCTAGATTTTTGAGGATTCATGCGGCGTTTCGTGAAAATGAATGAATCGCGTAGTAGCGGAATCACAATTTATTTTAGTGCCAGTATAGGCTTTTTAAGTTTCAGTAATTTAAGTGCCGAAGTTGAGAATGATGCGAACCAAGCAGGTAAAGAAATGGAACGGGTGCGGTTCATAGCACCTAAATCGATTTTAAAGGAATCGGGGCCCGTCACAAAAAGGAGTACGTAACGCTTTTCTATTGAACATCAGTGATGTTTAATTCACAGTATGGGAAACTGATAGCCGGTGGTTCCGCTAAGCTGATTGCCATTGGAATGGAGTTTCACAGGGAGTTGCTTCAGTCTAGCGTACGCCACTCGAGCCTTGGATATACGCGTGCTCACTTCCAGTAAAATGGTACCATATTTCGTCATACAGCTGGCAAGATAATTGAAATGATCAGCAGTTTTTAGTTCCCCTCAATCCAGTATTAAGTTCGAGACTACTGTCGTCCAGTTTTGTAACGGCGCTTTACGCTTAGAAGATGGAAAGCACATGCCGAATTTAGCTGCAGTCCTCGTTAGTGTACGTTACGCATGTTCTATGGATTCGAAAGAGCACACAATGTCGTCTGCGTAACCCAGGTCACGTTTTCCAGCTCCATGCATCCCTCATTTTCTCATCGATGTCGAATTTAGGCTAATATAAAGATGAAGAGTCCTTGTCGAACATCGCACATCGTATCTGATGAACTTGGTAGTTCATGATATGCAATTACTGTGCTCGTTGGTTAGCCATCATTTCTGACATACCATCCCGTTCAAGAAAGCACTGAATAGCTCTGTCCGGCCAACTGAGTCGAAGTCTTCTTTCAAGTCGAGAGAAACTACAGTTTTTAGGCGACGGTGTGTGGCGTATTTCCAGTAGTTGGCGAAGGCTGAAAATCTGGTTAACACAAACTCGACTTGAATCTACTGTTCCCGGACATTTCTCTCACAAATCTTTGTCAAAAGACGAAGCACAATCGAAGCTAAGACCTTGATGACTATCGGAATTAAAATAATCCCACGATGATCACTGCAGTCACTGTGTTCCCTTCTTTAACATGGGTACAGTAAGTGACCCACCCTACAATAACAGAATACGCCCTACTTTCCAAATATCCTGAAGCCGAGTTGTAAGTGCTCTTTTCAGGACCTTTCCACCGAGCTCGAAAAGAACTTGGGGGACCGGCCGAATTTCCCCTTTTCGAAAGTCGAATATTCGACTCTAATTCCAATTCCATAGAGGAATCAACTGACCTCCCAATGATTCGTAGTTGTTAGTGTCCAACTGACTACATTAGAGTGCGCCCAGTTTGGTGGGCCCCAAAGTATTCAGCCCAACGATCAAACCTCTTCTCTCTTCTAATAACAGGCTTTCCTTTTCTATCACATATCGTTCACCGCTCATCACTGTCGTGTATAAGCTTAAATAGTCTTCGACTCTTACCTGAGGCAGCTGCTACTTCCACTTCTTTGGCTGTCTTAACCCACCATTTTTCACGTTCCTTCTTAAGGCTTACCGTTATTTGAGGTTGTAGATATCATCGTACCCAATTCTCTTCTTTACGTTTTAACGTGGTTGCTTACTGATACACACGGACCAAATGTAGCTGACTTTGCCGCATTTATGACGGGTGACACCACAGAGTCGATACTTTATTCTGGAATATTTCTGAGCACAAAACTTACATCCGTTCCGTCGATTAGATTGTTGTGAACTTCAGTAACCATTGCCTGTGAATTGCTTTTTTTCGCCTTGAACTGACTGATTCTGTTGAATTCCCCTCCATTATAACAGAAAAAGACGAATTTGGTTAGAAATTGACACCCAATTAAAACAATCTCATTTATGGGAAACCGATTTTGTCCATCAGGTACATTCAAAAAAGCGAAGGGAATTATTCGAGAAACATTGGGACAAAGCAGTTTATTGGAGTCCTTAGCCTAAACGGACCCTGAAGTGATCCGGTCCAAATATCACCGGTTCAAAGACGGTCATTCGCTTAGTGAGACGACGATTGACGTCTGCGTTGGATGGGGCCTTCCCAGCTGCACAAATTCAGTTGATTCCATCAATCTGGTGGGTCGGTCTAGTGAACCATAAACTTAGTCTTCTAAGAAAAATTTGGCCTTGCATGTTGTGTACCAGTTCACCAGCAGCGGTGGTGACAATTACATTGGTAGGCCAAACTGGCAACTATCACAGTGGATGTCAGAACATACTTCTAATTGGTTGAAGTCAATGAGGCAAGACACCGCTGATGGTTACCTCGGCCGGAATCCTAAGCAAGTGTTAACAAGAAAGCGGAGCCAATTTCTTCGTTTCAGCCGCGATTGCGCAGTACAAACATCAAACAAAGGGAACTAAGCAAAGCAATGATGATTTTATTACGCAGCCTGGCGCTGTGCGCACAGAAACTGCCAATCCAAGCAATTTAGTTTTCTTGGATTTAATTTTTGTTTGATAAGTTATACATTATTTTCATTGTATATCCTTCCATCAGGGTTACCAGCGTGATTTTCTATACATGTAAAATTGTTTTACTCAGGGAATTGACAACGGTTAATCGAAGTGTTAAAATCTCGCCAAATTCGCCCTTATTCTATTCTAGCAAATTCGATAAAAGGGACAATATTTCAAGTTTCCCATGTTAAAAGTTGCTTTAGACCTAATGATACCTGGTAGTTTTCGTATGCCAACCTTGCTAACTGAGATTTCGAAGCCCGAAGGAGAATGGGATGTTGGTGTAATCCGGTGCAACTGATTCCAGCAATTAATCTGTCTCGCAAATACATTTCCAGCTAGTCGCCATTTGTAATCTCATGTTCATGGTTGTTAAGTGAATCTTCAGATGGGTTGGTTTACCTCTTGCATCATACAGTGGTAATCCGCACTCTCGACTACCTCCAACTTTACATGTGGGGGATGTCACTCCATCGAATGTTTTAGTGAACCAAAAGGTATGAGAGTAGGAGTCTGCAGGAATCCCAAAGTTTTGATCAGAATATACATTCTTACGGGAAAACAGTTCTTTCAGAACCTATTCCTTTGCCTACTAACCACCAAATCTCTAAATGTAGTCCCCCACTTCCTGGGCAGTAGAATGAATAATTACGGTTTCCGACTTACGGCTAATTACTCACAATAAACCCGGTACACACACTACGGAGTTTTCTTAGTTTTACGTTCTCTGGTCATCGTTTCTCCGCATCTGACCAAGGGGTTGTCTCTAGCAGCCCCGATTAGAATTGGAATAAACGGAAATCTTCAGACAACATATACCACAAACGTGTATGCCATTTGTGAACTGTGTGACCCAGGAACTTGGTTTCATAATCTGGCAGGAATTTCGACAACAGCTATGATTTCAGTCAAAATGTTTGTTTCAACCGCGGTCGTTACTGTTGCAAACGATCCGAAGCCACTAAATGAGGACTAGATGCTGTTAAACGATAACCAGGGGCTATTAAACGACAGGAAAACCTGAAATAATGGCACCCAAAGGAACTGAACAGAGAACGTTGGACTAGAATACAAGTTTCATTCCGTGGAGTATATCTCCCCGTACATAGTGTAATACAGTTAAACCATCAACAGTTTGTTTTGTACTTCTCCGGCACAGGCAGAAGCTCGCCTTTACCCTTTGTAGTGGCCGATTCGAAGTAGTTGATAGCTTTAAATGCTCTGTGAGGTTAACTGCATTTGGATTTGATATTGGAGACCAAGCGGGGGTAGCCTCCGTGAATCTAGGACACCTGTCGAGCTGCCACGATATATATATATATATATATATATATATCGTTTCCTAAATCAGTAAGTGTACGAAACGATCACTAACGTCAATCGCCGGTTAAACCGCCGAGATTTTATTTTCACTACTGGCAGTCCTATCGTTGGCCAGAAGTTGGCGGAATACACTGTGTTAGTGAAAAACACCCGAAGTTGAACTCACTTTTGTCACAATCATGCGCTCGCTCACCATTGAATTGCTCAGAATACACCTGGCAAATCGCAGGATTACGCAGCGATTGCTTTATTGCAAAGGGTCAGGTGCACAACAGTACAGTCATACGCGGAAGCCCACGGCTGTTTTAGCAGCAGGATACCGTGGCTGGAACATAGCTCTGGGGTGGCCTTATACCAAGCCACATTACTGTTCTTGATCTGCAGAGCGATGCCAGTTTGTTCATATTGCATCAGAAATGCTATCTTCTTAACCAATCCAACTACATATAGTTACATTGCGCTTTTTTCTCAAAAGCCACTGCCAGTAGGCCTACCGTAGTTGACAGGATCATCACGTGAGCTTGTGAGACAAGCTGATCAAGATGTTTTCGGTTTATACACCGGTGGATCCAGAATTAGACTTTGCACCACGGGAACGCCTGCACCAACAGTTAACCTAGAAAGGTAGTTAATGGGGAAGCCTCAGTGGGACTGGACGAACGAGGGTGCCTCTGCTAATATGCTTGTAGTGTAAAAGTTTTTCGTAAATAGCTCCGGTTAACCGAACAGGATAGTTGGTTAAAAAGTTAACTAGATGCGCAAATCTTTTGGTGTTTAATTGAAAATCGGCATAACACTGCCCAATTCAGTGAATATCGATCTGAAAAGATTGCACCGAGACTCAAAAGCACCAGCCTTGAGACCAGAGAAGTTCGATAATCAGAAGCTGACCTGTTACATTGCAGGATCACATCAGGTTTTTGGAGTATTCGAATCGCCTCATAGCCGATCGATATCTTTTATTTCATTACGAAGCATGTCTAGGCATTATGTCCACATCGCAGCAGTTGAAATAATGAACTCAGTTCTTTTGTTCGTGATATGAGATTTGAATGGTCCACGCAAAATAGGACCTAATTTGCAGGGATTTTTTGTGCAACTCTGTGGCATCTTCATGTTCGGTCTTCTTTACACGACCCAAGTACGATATGTGTTATGTTCTGTCCAAAAGCAAATCAATTGTACTCGTCCTAGTAGGCTTAGGAACTGTGATGTTATTTTGATGAAGTTACTAATTTAAAATGAATTGCCCCAGTTTGTATGAACTTGGAATGTCTCTCACACTGGGGTGCGCAGCTAGATTTTTATGAGAATGGACATTTATGTTTTCACACTAAATTGTTATTGAGCAAAACGTTCGATACAGTGGTATTGCAAGTGTCGCATCCCGAAAATTAGAAATGAAAAGCTTGTCGAAGATAAACCAACGATTAGCATGATCCGATTAGTGGGTGTATGTAGAACTGAGCAAACTGGTGATCCTTTTTTCGGTGAATACGGAGATCATCTGGCTAAAGACATGGTGTAAGCAGGCGAAGAAAGTAAAGAATCCATGCCGTTTCTAAGGGCGAAGGTTATACTCTGCTTGTTATTGATTGTGATGTGTATTAAAAAGTATCTTTGAAAATTAATAGTGTAAGCTACTTTGGCTGTGCGAATTAGATTACCCCGCATATGCTTGTCTCATATTGCGCATACCAAGACTGTATTTTTCTCTCTTTTTCGATTATTTTTCCTCATAATTAGTGAATTACATCGTCTGGCACATCCCAAAGACGACCTAACCAATGAACAGCGCTTAGCTTATATCAACACAGTATTACGGCAGGCTTACCCGGAAATAGACAAAGACAAACCAGTCGAAGAGCGGCCTTATCCAATCATATCATGGCCCGTCATCACAGAGGCGCTGTTTCGTCGTAGCCTGTTAGAACACACCTCTGTGCGACGTACGGAGCGAGCATTGAATCAGCTGGAAGTAAGCACCAAAATTGTCTTACATAAAGTGTGTTTAAATTTTGTCTGACGCTTCGACTATACCATCTCACCATTCTGTCATGCTCTTATCTCATTCAAACAGGAACTTTCAAATCAGGTTGACATGAACGAACCTACTGCTGAAAAACGTTCACCGGAACATTTCTTCTTCACACGTATGCCCTCATCGTGGAGCATTCAGGTAAGTGTGATTCATTCGTTGACGGTTCTTGTCCCTGTTACCTCCCCCGCAACGGACCAACTTTGTTCTTACTGTTAGAAAATGGAGAATTAATTTATGCACTTCTTATTCCATGTTCCAGCTCCCAATAACTCACATGTTTACAAGGCGTAAAGCCATCACTGGTGACAACTATAACATCCGTGGTTAAATCACGATGTACTGTATTTGAGAATGGCTATTTAGAAAAGGCTATTTCTGTAGGGAGGAGTGGTATGGTGGATAATCTTTGTTGCATCACAAATTCCGCTATGGGATAACACAACTATGCCAAGTGGGTCCACATTATATTAGACCGGATTGCACTCGTGTATCTCCACATAACGAGACATGTGCACCTAACTGAAACGGTTGCCAGATCCTGTGAGCGCGACCAACCTCTGGATGGATCAGACGCAGGGCTCCTAGTTTTGTTAAGAATAATACAGGAAAATAACTAGTAGTAAACGAAAAGGCTTCTGATTGACCAGAGTTTAGTTTACATCGTGGCGCGTGACTGAGTTAACAAATCAGTCAATCGTCAGGTACTTCCAACAGAAGTCGTGTTCAAATTTCGTTTCTCTGAAGTATTTTGCCTGCTCTCGTTTTGGTAGATTTCAGTTTGCTTCCTATATAGGTTTCTTTTTAGATGTGATCTATTCGACGCATATGGGAATTCGCCAGGACAAAAGCGTATCGCCAAGTTTGCAGTATTGTCATAGCTTCTTAAGATGATAACGTAAGTATTTTTGGCAGATGGGCAACCACGTAACAAGCTACGGTTGCATACCGTTGGTTCTCAATATTTCTGTCGAACTGGATAAGAACAATTCTAATTTGACCCCCACACCTGGTTATTCATTGCGACAGGTGGCGCGTGGACAATAGCAGGATTATTTTCATCAGGCATGTTACCACAAAAACCTAATACGGACGAAAGCTATACTACTTTTACCGCACTTGCGCCGTCATAGAATAGAATGCATTACTTCTCACTGGTTCATGTATGCTCACCGCATTTGCTTTTCTGTTCTACTCATTTGGAGAACTGACATCTACTCTCATAACTGCTGGACCTTGACGACTTGCGATTGTAATGGTGATCGAAACGAACCATCATTGCAAGAGAGCACCGCCTCAGCTAGTACGGACATTTCAGCAGTTGTTACTTCAGTATGTCTGCTCCGAAAAAGTCTTTGAATGAAGCGGTTATGACTTGTTGATTTTTGTCTATGCGGTTTAGTGCAATATTTTTGAAAGCACTTTTTTTCATTGGCAATCATTTGCAGATCGAGCAAGCGCGCTTGCTGATGCAATTGGGTTGTTATAAGAGTGCGCTGGATGTGTTTCTGCGTTGGAATCAATGGTCCGAAGTGATCGAGTGCTATACACAACTCGGTAAACGCCAGCTGGTGAGTCTGTACTGTTCACTTGCGTTGCCCATTTTGTTTTCGATTCGCTCCTGGGAATGATCAGGCTGATCGGAATTCGATTTCCAGGCTCACATAGGCAACGCGAAATGATGTGCCTACTCACCGAGGCAATGTGATATCCTATATGGTTGCCTCAGTTAACCAACCAGGATCCTAGGCTTTATCCCCACTCAATCCCCTCTGCCGGATACATGCTGCGGGGCATCTTGATTTCTAGTGGAGAACATTCTGCCGTGGTTAATCAGATTAGGACGTGTTTTTATAACTTCCATTCTCGCACAATGGAAGCTCTAATCGGATATGTCGGAATCTGCCGGTCGCAAAGGATAATTGTATACCATATATATTAACTGGCACAGTTAATCCCGTTAATGAAATTCCCTGTCTCAATATACAGTCTGCCCATTCGCAGGATACAAATCGCCATCGTATTCGCGTGATGTTTTGTTAGCATTGCAGTGTTGCATCGTGACTACTGGACAGCGGATTTTCTCATGTTTGAGGCAGTATTTGACTGAAATCAGTCAAACTAGCCATTGATCGACCCTGTGTGCTTTTAAAAGCGAATGTGTTACTGTGTCGTGATGATCTCTAGAATTGTTTCAGGAAGTGCTATGGAGAACGCCGAGATTGCATAAACAGAATGAGGAACAGTCCGAGAAGTGGAATAGATGCAAAAGCAAAATAAAACATTCCGATTGACATCAGGGCCTGGTTCGATTTAAAACAACCTTACTACTTCACCCCGACGAGATGAATCGTTTTGAACTTCATTTATGGTCAGATTGTTTTCGGTTGCTGAGGTGGGTTGGCATATAGCTCGATTCCCCCTCCTGCCTTGTGTTCATTCTGTTGAACGCCGATTTCATATTCTTCCCATTGCAGAAGTGACTTAATGCCCGTCTCTCGGAGTTTCGCTTGTTGATCTTTGGTGTGATTTAATCCCCAAACCCGTCTAGCGAGTCTGTCGCGTTTTAATATGAATTTTGGACTATGTGAGACGTTTACAGGTGTGATCTACAATGCCGCGCAGGTTTACCTTTTTATTGCGCGTGCGAAACGAGTTTTGTGCTAGGATATACTTGGAAGCCAATGACACTAAAAGAGAACCAGTATCCATGACCCTGAGAACTGGAATGTCAAATGAATTCAGAGGGTCTCAATAGGGGTGTCGGTGGTGACGACACGTGTATCACAGTTTATCACCACAATGATCGGTGGTGCTGGAGTTCGAACTATCGACCTTTAAACTGGCAAAGGCTTAGTCCGCTTGAGCATCACCGTGTATTCTTTGTGGCAGAACAGCAGTTTATCTCAGTACAGCTACGATGTAGTGTGCGAGGCTCTCAATAATCCCACCACTAATACTTCAACTATTTGCGTACAGGTTTCCGAATTTCTTTACGGAACCACCACGGTAACCTGGGTTCCCTCCACAGCCGGAGGAGTTATGCAGGATGACTTCCCTATACAGCAGATGCAATTCAATTGCCAAGGTCAAATGAAATTAATTCATCTTCCATTCAATCTCCTGATGATTCAAAAGAGATTCCAGCAAGGATAAAGTAAAATCTGGCGCAATTACAGTGTTCAGTATGTATCATCTTGTCGGTGGCAATGCACAAATCAGCTTCGGAAGATGACTATCGTGAATGTAGTTTGCCAGATAACCAGTTTACTGGTGTAAAACTTTTACCAGAGGGATGCGGGAATAGATTGCCTGTTTTTCTCCTGGCCAAAAAAACCCTGACCCAAAAGATGGGTCCCCCCATCCACACTCCTTTTGATTTACTAGGTGTATAGTGCACGCGACTGAATTTGAAGGTGGATTTATAATCACCGTGTCAGCCAAGACAAAGAATGAAAAGCCTTCAAATTTCACATGACAGCCCGTCGGGTGCGTCCATTTAAAGTTATGATCGTTGCCAATATTTTTATCGTCTCAGTTGGTCGTCTGGAGGACACAACGGTACAATGGAAACTTATTGGCTTGCCTAGATTATTAAACTTCTAACGGTGATTTTCTGAACCATTTTTATACTGACCGCGAGTTGATCGTATTTCCGTCAGTCATTATCCATCGAGGGTTATCTCTGACTCTAATAATCACGTCTCGGTACGAGATCACAATCGCGTCGAATCCATCCACGCTCTAGAGAGTCTCGACAACAACCGAGGATTTGCTTCCCAGACAGTTTTACGCGGTTGTCAACGCACCGGACCTTCGGAAACCTAACGAACCATATATCTCTAATAATGTCAGATGAACCATTAGCGGGATAAATAGATTCTGCTATTCACTGGAATGCATACGACCTGAAGTCTATATGCCAACGTGTCGTCTTAGTGACTAAACTTCTCTTGACTTCTTCCAACTTCAGTCATCCGTGGCCTCAATTTGTGACATCCATTTTTTCTGTTGATAGTCCGGTTCTCCTCGACATGTCTGTTAAGCCATTTTTATGGGATTTCAAAATGCGGCCTTTGTAGGCGAAGAACTTTTGGTGTGCTTGCAAACGAACACCAAATACTGCACCACACAATTCAGTTCCGTTGGGAACACCACATCAGAAATACCGGGATTGGTCGATTAATTCTATGCATATCATCAAACCGTCTACTACTGGTTTGATCGTTGAAGCACGTGCTGTGAATAATTTCAAAAGGTAATCGCCAGTCTGCGGTATTTTTTCGTGGAGAATATTAATTGAATTGTCTATATCAAAGCATTATAGCACAGACAATCTAACTTGTTCTATGGCCCATATATGGGTTGGCTGGACCCCGAAATATTGCGCAGTTTAGTGGTCAAAGGTATTATAAAAATGGTTCTCATAGTCAGTGCTGTTTTTGTATTTCAAGTACTTTTTTATGGCTGGCTGGTGTAATCATTTGTGATTCTGTTCTTGCGAGTTACTTGTTCCTAAGCTGTTTTTTATGGAGGGCCCGGTGACTGGTGGTTCTCGTGATTCCAGGACTCAGGTCATAATTAGTGGTCAGAGTGAGTATGATTCTAAGCAACTTTGGACATCAGAATTAAACTGGGTGGCATTGTTTCGTATATTGGGCTCTCAATATGACACGATTCATTTGTTCTGTTCTGCTGAAGGATGAACCGGGGAGGGCGAGGTAGCCACCAGTAGAATCAAAAACAATGCTCTTCGTTTTGTTTCATTGGCACCATGTGCGACGTATGCATAGTAAGGATCCTGACATGGTATGTTCACGACCGGCTGGCACATGGGTGCATTTTCATCCACTTTCTTTTGAGTTCAGGCAGAATATGCATCATTGCAGTTTATGACCATTGAAGAATAACAATTCGCCGTCTGACTCTACCGTTTCCTCCGGCTCTTTCATCTCATTTTCACGGGGGCAGTGTGATCAACAGCCATCTTCAATACACTTTGGTCTATGGTTGGTGTCACGTTTGGATGAAAAATCCAACCCTGTCAGCGACGTACTATCGTTTACAGCTAGCAGACCCTTACGGTACGGTTGAGGTCTGTGAATAACGATACCAGTTGCAGGCACTTGTGTCTGGACGATCTTCGGATTAATTCGTATTTCTACTATCAGTTACACAGTGCCTCGCACAGATAAGCCCATTATTTCTTTGGCTTTAACGAATTTTCTGTCCGTCCTTGGGAACCTAACTGTTTACCAAAGTTTTCCACGACGTGTTATTGATCGCACTCTCAAATTTTCTTATCATATGGGGCACGCCCCATAGCCAGTTGGGCTCACTGCGCGAGGTATCGGCAACCATGACCCTGAGGCCACATAAGGTCTGAGTGGATCAGGTGTCGTGACGAGTCAGGTGGCAGTAAATTTCTGTCCACCACCAAAGTGACTTGAACCTCCGATCTTTTAAGAATGGCACACTAAATACACTTGACACCGGCCGAAATATGTCTCTTCTACAGAACTTGTACTTCATACGTGTTGTAAAAAACTCGACTCGATCGGATGAGAGGAAAAGCGGCGGAGATAGGGTCAGTAACAGTTGGATTGTAGATTGCTGTTCCACAGCAAAGTTTTTAATTGCACCGGCGTGATCTGTCTGTTTTCACATGAGAAGAAACGAAACACGCAGCTTATCAATCATGACTGAAACGTATCAAGATCCGCATCATGCCGACGCACCCAAACGTGAAACATTCTTTTTGTTTCTACCCGTGGATGTTGATTGTGTAGCAAGGACAATAAAACATGTTCACTACATGAATCGTCAGTTTTGCTCTGATATTCGGCAGATTTTGGAGTCCTTGAGCCGAGTATAAATTCGCTAACTCAGACCGGCATTTTTTCTTCGCTGACATCACAATCTGTCTTCATTTCAGGCCGAGGAAGCCATTCGGGCTCAACTGGATGCTGGTGATCAGTCAGCAGAATTGTACTGCGCTCTGGGTGATGTGACGAAGAACCGTGAGTACTACTGGAAGGCATGGGAAGTGTCCGGTGAACGTTCAGCTCGGGCGATGCGAAGTCTTGCCGTGGTATACATGTATGTGGATAAGGTGAGTGTATGCGCAAATTCATGGTTAGGGGAATCGGGCTATTTGCTGTCGACGTTAGCCTCTTCCCACTTTGATCTTACCTCGAATTCTGCCCTTTTGTTGCATTGCAGGACTATCAGAAAGCAATTGAATGTTTTGACAAGTCTCTACAAATTAACAACCTCCAGGTAAATATACTTTCTTTAAAATTCCATGTAATTCTTCCACTTCAATTTCACATGGATTTTTCTTCCTCTCCATTTTGGTTTGCATAGATTTCTTTGTGGTTCACTTTCGGTTGTTGCTGCCTGCAAGCTTCCGAGTATGCGAAAGCCGAAACTGCGTTCCGGCGTTGCGTGACCTTGGACCCGGAGGTTAGTTCATCTCTTTCGTTAATATACCATTAGTTTTCTATCGAAATTTCGATGGAGTTTTCCATGTAGTCGTCATTTTAAGTGGACATATTTTGCTTCTCTTTATATGTATATATAATGTACAAATCTATGTACAGATCATGTATACGGATCTAGTACCATGGGAAGTTTGCGAAAGGGGGAGTAAAGTGAAAGGAAGAGGAAGCAGGGACATATATGTGGAGTACATCACCTTTTTGCTCCTCCAGACTCCTCTTCCAAGTCATCGATTTTCTGTCGTAAATCAAGGTTCATTCAGTAGAACGTTCCAATCTTCCTTACTTGTCATGCTATTCACTAGACTGATAAGTGAGGAACTGAATACCTGAAATTAGGCGAAGTGAACACAGCTATCTGAAGATGTTTGGTGTTTTGTCAAATAATACGTCGTTATGATCGGAGACCAGGTAAGGGTTAAACGCCGGCAACAAAATCATGCGATCACTTAAGGTTAATTCGAGAAGCCGCAATCAGTTCGCTTGCTGTTGCCTTCCATGCCGTGAAACCGAATTTCCTGAAGTGCAATAAGTGTTGGTAGGAAACAGAATTCAGAATAGAGTAAACTTCAGAAGGCCACTAAAGCTGCCGCTATTTAGTATACCATGCAAACTGGTTGGCATGGAGGAATGACTAACATTCTACACCGCCGAGTAACGCTAGGTTTTCCTAACACAAGATAGAATATCTGTTGATTGAATGAGTGCTTAACTGTTCGGGAAAACAGAGGTCCATTTCACTTTCGGGTGGTAATCTGAAACTGGACTTAGTGTTCGGTCGCAAGCGTTTTTGCTTGTCAGCTTACATTTACTTATTTAATTTATTCGTAGTCTATGGAATTCAGATGCGTTGTACATTTATGATGTCCACATGATTACTGTGCTTTTAAGAAGGTTTATATTTAGGAGTCAACGGATTCGTCATATTTCTTTTAATTTCACCTCTTGTTGATCTGAAACCCCGTCCGAATCTGGATTTGCTTCTCTGATAATGGCTTTCTTCATTCCTGTCACCAAATGTTCTGTGGTCGTGCGAAAACGCAAAAGGATTGTCTCTCCGTAAATATCTAAATGCACCACTACAGCCTTCTGCTGGTCGTTCCTTTTGATTCTCTATGGTTTCTCCATATTATATGCTTACCGCTTGCACGCTTATTTTGTTACCCTATTTATTGTTGCTCAATTGGTTCTCAAACTGTAATTTACGTTTTATGCACTTACTAGTGATAATTTATTGTGAAGCATAATGTGTACCGAAAATCCTATTTTCTTCCAGGTTTATAATTTCTGTTTCCCAATATTCTGTGTAATGAGATTGTAACAGCAATTGTTTAATTTACTAGAGAAGGAGCGCTTAGAAGACACCATTTGGTCACTAATTTATTCGAACGGCTCGTAGCAATACACATCCTACTCGATTAATTTGCGTGGTGTTTAAGGACTTCGAAGCTGGTGTTTTGGACTCATCAGAACTCCCGTTTTGGCGTTCGATTCAGTTGATCGTGTAATTCTATGGGGTTACCTCCCACCGTGGACTGTGCCAAATAAGTAGTTCACTTCACTTTCCCAGTCGTGATACACGAATAGCCGAGGCCAGTCTCGTAGCTACGGGGATGTTTAACTCCACCACCAGAAGTAATGTTCGTCAAAGTTATCCCCTCTTACTTTTTCTTTAAACTTTGTAATGGAGATATTTGTGGATTTAGCCCCTTGTCTGTGTGGGGATGGTGGAATTTACAGTTGCTCAGACGGGAAGCTCTCTGAATTAGAGTGGGCCCCGATAATGTGCTTCTAAGCAAAATTCCAGGTAGGTTACAGATTCTTCTCAATGGTCTGAACAGTAGTGTATGTTTGGGATACGTTTTTACGCCCGCGAAATGCCGCTGTTCCAGCACATTTGCGTGCACATCACACTATCGTTATGCGCGCGTTACTCCGGTTGTTTTTATGCCCAAGTACTACTTGGGACAAAAACAGACAGACATTTTTCTCATGGTTCCACTTTCAGTTGTCGGTATCTACCGTAGTCCATTTTCGCTCTTTACACCATAGAATTTCGAAGCTTGGAACAATTGCGCAAGCGCAGTTATGCTCCGCGGAAGAAAGTAAGCCCTTCCCCCTTGTTTATCCGGTACACAGATTTTGTCTAACTCTGACTCGCTACTAGTTATCTTTTCTCAGTAATATTAAAGTATTGCATCAATGGATAATGCTCTCGGTCACCCTGTTTTTTATGTTGAATATATTAATAGATGGGTAGGTGCATTGGAAATTGTAACAGACCTTCATGCGTCATATCCTACTCAAGGACGTGGGCACATTCGGCATTCGTTGGTGACGCCGATTGATCAATGAATTACGCCAGATGAAAGCAGAATTAACCATTGTGCTTCGTTCTCAGAAGAGACTGGCGGATTTTTCAACTCCTTATATTTATTTGATTCAACGTGACACGTTCTGAAATAAATCCAACAATAACATAGATTAGTAATAGTATTCCTTGCGGCCACACTATGTTTTCAATTGTACATTTCAGTCGGCGGACAATCACTTACGAAAATCCCCACATAATTTCAAGGGCACCAGGGTGCGGCTCATGAATTTTCTCGGTCAGGTTGATAGTGATGTCAAGTCTATCAACGAAATGCACCGGTGATATTCCCCAGGCTTGCACAGCGAATAATGCTTACCAATCAAGATAAATCTTACGCCTGGTATATGAGCATCTTACTTATAGAACTGACATCATGGATTTATGGATTTTTCATGGCCAAACGTTGAAGTTAGCCAAAAAAACGGTAAATTCAGTAGGCTAATATAAATAAGCGAAATTCCACATGTAAGCAAAAGCGCTTTAGAAACTTCGAGGCTTCTGTTTCTAAAATGCAGTGGTTTCCGTATTTTCTGTTAACACACAACCGCATCGTTACTTTGTTCCCATGAGTGAACTATGGGTTACAGTGTTTGTGAGAAAACCTGAATTTACCAAGTTTTCGGTCACTCTAAGGTACCCTTATGGACTGTGAGCGCTGATAATTGGAGAAATATTACATCGTTAAATTAGGTAGGATAAAAACGAATAAGTTCTTATTATAAAAGTGCCGTGAATCCAGTTGATTATAATAACCTGGAAAAAGTGGACGCTGCGTGCTAACTGATATGGTTTCATCCGGATCTTCTTGTTGCCTTAAGCGTTTTCACATCAGTCAGCGTGCAATCTAAATGTCCAATTCACCACTGAAGACATTAAGAGCACCCTACGGCTGATGGTCACTAGGAGTGCTTATCCGTTGCGCCCAAATCTGGACACGAACTCGAGACGAAAGATTGTAGGTCGAACATCATCCCTAGGCCCTCCAAGTCGGCTCTCGACGGCTCATCAAATATCAATGCTTTATGTTTGGCAAAGCGTCCGTACACGTCGCTGGATTTTTCAGTTCACAGACCAAACGCACCTTAAGGGAGGATGGCTTATAGCAAGTGTATTAAGCGTCCATCACCTCGAAGTCCAGAGATCTGAAACCTAAATCTGCCTGTTAACGGCACAGGTGTTGCCCTGCTCGTTGCCAAACCTGGATTATTATAGCTTTTTGTAAAGTCTTAGTCCTCCCATTTACTGGGTCAGGACGGCTGGCCCTCAGGGTCCATAGGGACATTCTCATCGACTTTTTATTACGTGTTTGACGCGCGAAGCACGCATCGTAGCCACTGGGGCCCACTAGGCAGAGGGCCCCACCCAACCCTGACCCTTAGCACCGCTGAACCTCTTAGCATTCCAGCTACCATTCGAGCAACGGCAAATTGCCGGTTGCCACGACGGTGAACGGCGGAATTGCGCTTCGAACAGACGTTTAGTCCACTTTTATCTGTTAAGTGTATAGTTAAAATAGCTTTACTGCTTCGTTTTTCACGAATAGGTAAGAAGACGTATTCGCGAACGTTGTATGTGACTTGGTTTGTTTTCTAACGCAGTGATCCACAACAAAAATGGTAAAACAGTCAAAAAAAACATCATAAAATGGATGTTTGTGGTGTTTCAAATACGATCCGGTATTCTGACCCTGCTTTGAAAAAAAGAAAAACCACAGTTTGTTGGATGGACTAGTAGAGGACGAGCTTTGGAACCTAAGAAATTAAGGCCCAAAATAAATAAGGGGTTGGAAAGCGTAGTAGTAACATGCCTTCCATGCGAAAGGCCCGGGTTCAAGCTGTGGGTGGGATGATGGATGCGAACTAATAATGAGCCTTAATGGTAACGAAACGTGAGTCTGATGATTCTTGAGTCCAAGGTTGACCGAACAAAGTGAAATTTGATTTGGTGAAATCCGAAAGGCAGTCAATCAAGTAGAAATATCGTCTATGTCACACCTTCCTCGTAAGTACTCGAGAGATATAGCCAACAGTATAAAGAGGCAAATATTTGAATTTATAATCCTTTTATTCAACAAGAACTGGCGAACATCTTCACTAATAAGTCATAAGCTTTGGTGCTATGTAACCGGCAAGTAGGCTAGAAACGTAATCGATGCTCCATTTTAGCCACCGTGACGCATTACGAGCCCGCTAGGAAGAACAAATAGAAAATAATTCACAGCAATTTGGCGCATGCATTTCTAGGAATGCAACATCTATAAACAATAACATTCGACGGGCCCGTCACTGTCCTTTATTATTCATTTGGTTATTTGGATATGACGTCCAGAAATCCCAGTATTAACTTGTTTTGCCCCATACTTCGGGAGGTTTCAGAATTTTCACGTCAGTATCCACTGATTAGGTACCTCATTTAGTTATCACGTCAGGACATAAAACAGAATTCAGGTGATGGTATGAATCTATGTGGAGCATTCTCTTGATCCAAGCGTGCTTTCACTGCATTTGCGTGAAATTGAAAAAAAACACTGTTCAAGATAACGTTTGCTAAATTCTCATGGAGTGAAACAGAATCTTTCGGATGCCCTGCTTTTTTTCTTTTTATTACCTGCTTTCTTGGAATCAAATGAATGTCTCGGTCGCCACAGTGACTAGATTCTTCCCATTCATACTGCATTCTTTTTTATCCGTCTGGGAGACTTCTCATTCTATCCATGTAAGAGTGAACAATTTGGATACGAATAAGAAAGCTGGGTAACTTTTTCGAAGAATTTCTCTCTGGAAATGTCCATTTTGTGGGTGTTTGCAGGTCACTAGATGCCATTAGTCCCCGAACAAAATAAACAGATCGTCAGATTAAGGCACTCAGCATTTTCCGCTATTGCACGGGATAATTATTCTCCCTGATTTGTTGCGCGATTAATCCACACTCCATATCCGCCTGCACTTAGAGCATTTTTGACAGTCGTTAATAATCAACACCAGGAGTACAAAAAATGACTTCTGTCATAAGTAACTGCGTGATCATTTTTGGATGTGCTTGATTTCCTTCATGAAAGTCATGCTCTTGTCATAGCTTATTCGTTTGACATGATGTGAATGGTGTCCCTGTTTGGTTTAAAATACTGGGAAAGGTTGAGCATAACACTTTAAAGTGGCCGAGATTTTTTAAGCAGTTCATTGTCCTCCGCATTGTGGTACCAAAAGATCCTACTATATCCCGCTTTCTATTTCATTGTCACGATTATAATCTAAGCGACCAACGCAGCGAGCTTAAATGACCTTAACGCAAGGTCAACCTTGGTGTATTTCAAGATCTTTCCTAAACAAAACGTTTTCTCTCCCTAATTGGTCATGATTAATACACCCCGGTTAACGCAAAAAATACCCCAATCAACAAATGACCACCTTCAACTTAAACGTATAGTCGTAACTATAGATAGAATTCCCGATAGAATAAGCGTTTCTGTTCGACAAGCGACCTTGCCATTGTTTGCGAACTAAAATAAATCATGAGACATCTCCAAAAACATTTGTGGAGTTTTCATGTTCTAGTAAGATATCATTTATCACGTTCAGACTCATTTACCCAGGCAATCAAGGTCACCCACGTATACCTGGCCTTATTACAGTCTACAAGCAGGTATAATAAATGAAACCTGCAAATAAATCCATGATATTCGTCTACGCTTCTTTATGCTTTGCAAGTTGCAGGACCCTAAAATATTAACAAAGGACATTTTTGAGTGCATCACGGTCGGTAGTGCCTGTGTTGGAGACTTGATATTGGTGACTGGTCATCCGATTACGACAACAACGAGAAAATGTGATGGGAAGGGAAGCTGTCGAAACGTTCTCAAGGATAGAAACCAAAATAATAACGATAGAAAAGAGATGTAGAATTGGTCTGTCTTACAATCTTGTTTATCGTTGTCGCTGTCTCTAGGGTCCTTCGTCGGTCGTCACGACTCTAACCCCACCGCGCTTAAGCAACCGAGAGCAATAAAAGGCCTCTGTCTGGTCAATACGACAGCTCTCATCTTTCACCATTAGCAATTGGTGTGTTGGAGTCCACATAGGGTGGATCATCAGCTGACTGCTCCCCTTCTAACGGGCTCATTTTGCATATCGTCCCCGCTACCCTCTGGGCCCGTCACTCAGTGAGTCCGCGTTCTAAGGGGCCTGGCCAGTTCCGTACTTGTTGCCGGGCCTGGAGTCGGTCCATCTCCAAGCCTGTGTTGTTCAGGTGACGTCAGAGGAGTTTGGCCATCAATCCTGCTCTGGGTTCAATCGTGCCTCATTTTTCTATGAATCATCGTAACGAAGCCGAGTGGCCTTGCACTTTTGGCATCCGCACTTGGTCTCCTCTTGCATGATCCACCTGTGCAGCCTTCGACGCCGGAGAAATTCGAACCCAAGCTTGGACGCAACTCAAGTATTTGCACCGTGTGTGCTCTACCAGCTGAGCAACAAGACAGTGAAGCACTTGCACAGCAGCGCCAAGGCATTGGAGATACGAAGTCACGATTTTCGTTGGAACTTGTCCAGAAGAAAGAACGGTAGACGGCTCCGCTTCACGCACGACTGTGCTATTCGAACGTGAGGATAGGTGGGTGTAAAAACGCCTCGGCCGTGCAACAAAAAATAAACGTTATGCGCAGCTCCAGAAGCAAATGTTGACACAAATGGAGATCAACGAAAAGTAATTTATGAATAAGTCCAAGAAAATGACCCAGTAGAAGTCAAGTCAAATTTCAGTTTGTGAGAATAAAAGAGTTGATTTTGTGAAATATAAGAAGAGAAGTCCAGGATACTCTGGAGCAGGCGGTCGGTAAAGTCCTAAGGCGAGAGATCGGAATCATGTGATGCGCTGAGGGTAGTGCAATCCCGATCGATGCTGGCGATAGCTTTGGGATAAAAAGAGTGGGGAAGCAAACCACGAGGAGTGATATTATCACCGAACCATTGAAAACAGTTATAGGTTGCTATAAGAAGATCATCAATACATGGGGAAAAATGGGTGCACGCAAGGATGGAAACTGGGGTTACGTCAACATTCACAAGGAGTTCCCTAGGGAGAACCCTGTCGACTCAGGGGAAGGTGGTTTGCTTGCTGAGGAAACACGAAATCCACGATGCGAAAACCGCCTGTAACTCTAACGAAGACAATTTCGACAGCAGACCTTTGTGTCAAACTCAGTCGAAATCCTTGGAGATGCCTATGCGAGAGGATTCCATATTGGCAGTCATTCAGCAAACTCTCAGGTTCATGAACTGCAACAAATGGTCAGGGATATAACGATATCAAAAACTTTCAAAAGCACTAAGATAAGGGTGGTAGGACGACATGTACTGGTGTCAGAAGGATCTTCGTATTTCGAGATAGGAAAAATAATTCCATTCTCTCATGAGGAAGGAAGAGTATTTTGATTGAGAAGGGGACTAAAGTGACTGCGCAATAAGCAGGCCAAAAATGAAGCACGCACTTTTAGGACAGTGGTTAGAACGACGTTCAGACCAGGGGGTTCGGAGAAAAGCAAACTGAAAAGAACTTGACCAATCTTTCTGGTAGTTATGGCCAGAAAAAAGCAGAGATGGGAATACGAGATGAAGGCGGAAAAATAAGCCTGATGAGTAGAGTGGTGTTTAAAGCAAACCCAATTGCAAGAATCACGGCCTTACTTACGGATCAGAAGATCGGGGGAGTTCCGATTGGGGATAAAATTTGGAGGGGTAGAAATTGCAAGAAACCTTGTTTTTAAAGGACCGAAATGATGGGCTACTAGTGGTCAATGAGACTAGCCGATCAGCTTTATGACAGACGACGCGTTTTTATCCCTATCTATGGTGAAATAAAATTTGTTCTTAGCCTGCATAAGAAGGTAATAGGGAGTTTGCTCAGGTGGGCGGCGCCAATAGCGGTTGAAAGCATGGTTAACCTATTCAGCTGGTCTTGGTTTGTCGGATTTTGAAGTGTAGAATGTACATACGCACGTCTTGAAAAAACTGTCTGTGGACTTAGAAGCAGACAGCAAAATCAGACACAAAACGGTAGTCGTTCTTAGGATGACAGGCTACAAAGTCACGAAAACCATCTCAGTTATCAGAATTTTAGGGTCAGTAAGTGCATCTATACCATTTCCGCCGTTATTCCGGAGTTGTCTCAAAATTATTTTCCGTTGAGTTAGGACATGGATCTGTTTCACAAAGACCTGTCAAGAGTACATCTGCTCGCAGATTGTTGAGCAATGCATAGATAATCAATGGACCTTACACAGAATGTATGCGCAACTGTACCGATTTAAGATGGATCTTCCAGGAGTATGCAAAAGCGACCTCAGTAAGTCATTTGAATGGCATTTCTGAAAGTTCTGACATAATTCCGCCATAGTTTGAGGAATGGTATGGAGTTGGGTATTGGGACCTGGTAAAATAAGATATGGAAGATGAGATGGGACAATGTTCCGATAAGCCCGGAGGAGATTTGGAAGTGGTGTTAAGCAATAAAGGAAAAAATTGATGTAGCGGCGAGGTCAAGGGTGCGTGCACGATCACCAGTACCATCTGGGATACGTGTAGAGAAACAAGTCAATTGGTAAATTTTGTTTAGAACGAAAGCCCCGGCTTCACTTCTTGTAGTCGAAGTATGCGATAAGTGCGATAGTTAGTCTGTTTTGGACGGTGAAATCACTAAGACTTATAATTTGGAAGGTGGGATCTGTTGAAGTTGATGTCTTAGCATTTGAAGATAATATTTCGAAAATCAGAGAATCATTGTTATTGAGAGGGTTATTACCGGTATGCAAATAATGATCACAAGGCGAGAACCGAATTTCCAATCAGATAAATTGTAAGTTCCAGTCGGAGAGGTCACGGTGTGAAAATCAAAAGGCGTCAGATTAGTGGATATAAACGGGCATCCCAACTTTGGAGAAACAAGGATGAAGTTAATAGTTGGGAATTGAAGAGTGATTTATGGGTGATGATGGAGATGTTCACTTCATTAAGGAAATGAGACAACGGGGTTGGTGATTAAAGAAGTTGGCGCGAGGAATCCAAGTTTCGACTCAAACCATAGATGATCGTGATAGAGCTTGGCGGGCGTTCTGTGGGTGAATAAACACAGGGGAACGAAAACAATTATTCTTTTGATTTGAAAGCCTCATTTTTTGTATGACAGAACCAGAAACCCAAGCCCTGAGACGGGAAACAGAGAATTCAATCGATTTAAATGCAGTAGTAAACCGAGTGACAATGGAACTGTTTATCAACTGTGGAGACGAATTGTTTGTTGTTAACGGATGACTGGGATTAACTGATGTGTTCCGTTGGGGGATTGGAATTTGGCATTAGACACAGAGGTCTCTCATGAACCATAAAACGGTAATGGGAAGAAAACTGCCTTGATAAATTCTGAAGCACAAAACCAAAATTGTAACACTAAGCGGCAATAAGGATTGTTTATATTGAAGATCTTAAGAAAGCAGGATGATTTCAAAGGCAGATACAAAAATCTTGGTGACATTCGGGTCGATCAGGAACATTTGCGATGAAGTCTCCTTGATTCGGACAAATTTGATGGTGCCACTGAGAGACGTAGGTTATTTTTAAGATTAGCGTTTTCCCCTAAATTCCATCTGAGACATCTTACCGAGATCAAGTGCATTCGATGTGGTCTATTCGATTCGGAGTCTGGTAAAGGCGACTTGTTTTGCACACTTCTTTTTGACAACCACCTCATCTGACCATTGTTACTCGCCGAGCATAAACCAACGAAGTAATATACAATCTGAATTGGCACTGAAGCCCCTTGAATACGTGTGTTGTGACTTGCTTTTTAGACGCTGTTCCCACCACGGCTAGATCCGACCCCTCAGTTTCGATCCGTACAGTTGTATTTGTGTGCGTGCGCAAGCAGCAGTAAATCCTAATTACAGAGTACACTGAAGTGACAGTCAAAATCGTAAGTACTCAGTTTAGTGGATTGTTCAATTCTGAGTCCTATTGAGTCGCTCCACGGGAGCTATCATTCAGTTATTCCAAAATCCCATCTTACCAACGAAGTGATTTTGTCATTCTGTATCGCCGTGGTTCCCTACCTCACGCCATCCGCCTAGTATTCCGTCTTTTCCAGCCATTGATTTGTCTCTTGTTTATAATCTGTATTATCTTGCTATCTATCCACTTTTCAGAGATATCGCGTTGAAATTGTTGAAGGAAGCTTGCAAATACAGCTACGACAACTGGCGTATTTGGGAAAACATCTCTCTGGTAAGTTTGTTCGCGGCAGATTGTTTGTTCTGACGGGAAATGTGTCCTCCACTTAATTTACTCCTTTTTTGCAAACAAACAATTTCTATGTTTTGGGCAGGGTCAGCTTTGATTCCCTTTGAATTAAAATACATTTTGCCGGCTCATAATTCGAATATTTCCTTCTGGTTTGTGAGAAGCTGTTTGCATCCAATGACTTACGATGAACTTCACAAATCTTTTGTACAAAACAACCAATAGGTCATAAGAAGTTGTCAGTTACCTTGCTGAATTGTGTCGTATTTGTTGTCCTCGCTTCTTCCGTTCCTTACCTTTTTGCGGTGGATTTGACTAATCGCTCAGTTGCATATCGTTTTCACTGGCCGGTCAGAATCCTACCTCTCTATCCCATTCTCCTGTATTTCAGATCAGCGCCGATCTGGGATGCTTTACAGATACAATTCAAGCATGCCATCGAATAGTGGACTTGCGTGAGAAGTATAATGATGACCAAATTCTGGGCGTGCTTAGCAAAGCGGTTCTGGAAGATGTCCCCGATGCACAGGACAAACCAGCTTCCCTGCTACGGTCTAAGGTGCTTGAATTGTTCGGGCGCGTCACTTCAGCGGTAGGCTAACCGTAATGTCTGATGCGCATTCGTGATTGCGTTGATAATTGTTTTTAATATATGTATGTAAAGTGAGTGCGGTGGAGAGGACATGTGCTGTACTTAGCACAGAGCTAACCAGAAATCGTGATCCTGGAATTGGGATTCGCACGTGACCATGTGGAGTCTCAGTAGGTCAGAAGTGAGCATCACACAACCAACAGTGTATATCGGCCTACCACCAAAATAATCGGCGGATTTAGGACTCTAATAACTAGCCTTCTAGGGAGGAAATGCCACCAATCACCATAATAAAGTTCAGGAGCAGTTGCACCGGCCAAATTAAGCGAGTCCGAATTGCCAATCATTTGCATTAGTCCAGGTAGACCACTCTCAAGCCCACACCCAATCAAGGCTGCTCATCCTGGCATTTTTGTTTTGATTCACGAATTCTACAAGTAACGCAGCATCCAATTGTGTGCAGTAGTAGTAGATCGACCCCACGGTCAGAACAGCGGAGTAGCGGTGGATATGGACGTTTACCGGTCAGTTGGCAGTATTGGGTCGATCGGAACTGCTTCTAAAGACTCGACGTATTACTGGAAACAAAAACTAAGGGTACAATCAACAATAAAGCGGGAATTCCAGTGGAACAGTTAGGCGGTCCGACGGAAAGCCGTTAGAACGGAGCAGGTTAGCTAGTTCAATTATACCAGCATCAAAAACAGTTATCAGATATCGATCAAGTCGATTTCAGTCGGATCATGTCATGTGAACCGAAAAACGGGGTTATATAAGGGCTATATAAGCTCTGCACGTAACTCTTCTATGTTAACTCAATCGTGATCGTGGTGTGAAACTACTAAACTGACCTAACTAGGTTTGTGTTTGTCGGTTTCCGTCGAAATTCACCAATTTGTTTGTCATTGTGGCCGATGTGGCTGCATTTTGTTTTTTTCCGTTTTTCGGTGGTTCTTTTCACGGCTTGATATCCAAGCCCTTGGCTTTTTCCAGGTGGTTTAGGTGATAGACGACACACGGCACTCAAAGAGGTGTGACGTTTACTCCTGGATTCAAGACCAATAGAGGTACACGATTTTTAATATTTTGATCACTTGAAAGCTCTGATTAATTGGTTTTGGTCAGTGGCTTTGTCTTCTTGTCAATCCCAGCACCCGGTAACCGACCAGCCCATGAATGTTACTCGTTAATCTCCCTGAGGCTGCGTCATCAGCAAAGTTCCAGGCTTGATTCAGCCAGCCCATGAATGAGTGCTTCGTTAAAATTAACCACTTGCACGTCTACACTGTCCACGCATCTGCACAGTCATGATTCATGTGCCCATTGTTCAGTCATTTCACCACACCTCACATTTCGCAATAATGCGACTGAAAACATGCCGTGTTGGTTGACCTGAATCGGTGATCAATCGGTCTTGAGATTCCCAGTTAAAAATAAACACGAACAAATACGGAGAACTGCCCTACATACAAACCACAGATCAGTAACATAGCTTAGGAGGGGACTGGTGACCGTATATACCGCTAGTATTGATTGTCCAGCGTAATAGATAAATGTGATTGGTAGAGTCAGTGTGGAACGTGTCGGAAGCTGATTAGTCAGCAGGCTGATGTGAAGGGTGAGCCGTGTGTGATGAAAACGAAATGTGAGAAGTGATGAAACTACTGACGCATGTACAAGCAACTGTTCGTGGGTTTAAATGGAAACTAACATTTTGTTAATGATGTATTTCACGGCAGTTTTTTTGACTCTTCAAATAACTCTTTCAGTCGGGTTTTGCATCAAAATGCAGACGGAGAGTGGTTTCTATCTTGATGCGTCATCCGATATCGTTAAATTTCTTCCTTAAATTTGATTTCAATACGATGATATCCAGGTTTTCGGAATTCTGAATATTCTGTCTTGAGAGTTGTGCACTGTTGCAAACACGGTTAACTGTTGCATCCGGAGGATGGAGTTCTTTAATCCTCCCGAATTCAAATGATTTACAATTGGGCTATAAGCTAGATGAACTTTGGTGAATCAAGTAACATCAGAAGTGACATTATTATCAATCTTGCCAATAACCAGCACTTTCCTTCAGAAACCTTTTGTTTTTTTCTGTTCGGAAATGTCTGAACATCTTTCTAGTGTTTGAGAAGTGTTGTCGTTGTCTTATCACTGATGATGTTAATGGTGTACTTTCTTGTTTTCAAAGTCACTGTTGGACGTGGCCATGATTGAGTGTGGGCCCAATCAAATTATAGATTGACTACCGAGTAGTACGTGTTGTGAAGATTCATTCCTTGGAAAAGCATTCTTAGTGAAATTGGAATCATATACGAAGCGACAGCCGTTCCAAATCTGTCAAGGCAGAAAGTCACGAAAACCATCCCATTTGACAGAATTGTAGGGTTGGTTATTGGGGCGGGGCAAGTAAAGGAGCGGAAAATGAAAGGAGATAGTGGTCTGATGAACCCAGATGATGTAGGGGAAGAAGTGATGTTAGAGACTAAAGAAGGAATTAGTGTAAGAGTGAGGTCAAGGCGATCGCGGATGTGTGAGGATGTCAGTTCTTGCAGTCGAAGTGTCCCTTGTTATTTGGGGAGCTGTAGACGGTATAAAAATAACGATTAAAAGTAAGGAATCCAGTTTTCAACCACATAAATTGGAAGTGCTGTTTGGGGAAGTCAAAATGTGAAAATCGGGAATAAGTGTCAGGTTGGTGGGTATGTTGAATAACCGGCAACCGAACCCCGAGACTCGGAATGGAACATCACATAGGGTCTCAGTGGGTTTGAGTGTGATAGTGAACCGGGTGACAATGCAACTTTCTGCCAACGTCTATCATCCTCGTTAGGAATAAGCAGCGGCACCTATAAACCTCCTCGGAATTGGGTTTGAAACCCGGGATGAGTGATTTTGATCCAAGTACTGTCCGCTGCGCAAGCGGAGCGGGTTGGCGAACGTTTACTCAACATCGACACCGCAGGATATGTTGAGTTTATGTCACCATATTTTGCAGATTACAGGCATTTTCTCAATAAACGGTAGATGACTTCTTTATAGAATGAGACCACGTTACCGATCACCATACAAAGGTTTCTAATTTGATAGTTTGTAATGTCGGACGACCTAAGGTGAATTTCTAATGATTCATTATGCAGTAGTAGTTCTCAACTCACTGGGAAGCCATGGAATCACCGTATAATTGTTTGCTCCTTGTTAGGACTCGTCCCTGGTTCGCGTTCCAGTATTCGTGAATCGTAATAAATAAGAAACAGCGGTACAATCCTTCTGTTTTTAATGGTGATCTAAGCATTTGTGCTGTTGGATGAATTATTTGAAAAAAGCTTGCTTGTTCTTGTTTCCTCCATTATAGTCTAGTTAAATTGTTACCTTTCCGCTGTGTTTACTTCCTTTCTGTGCCCTTCGAAATGTTAGTAGTAGATGTGAGATTACAAAGCAATCATCCAACTGTGGTCTTTCGACTGCAGACTTGAATTTGGCGAAGAATTGTCGACCAGTCGGATAGCTTTGCCCTGAACCCGACCAAGAGTAAAATAACTGAAGACAATGCCCCGCCGCGTACGTGACTGTAGTATTCAGCTGTCGCTCTGGCTCGAGCATGGTTTAATAAAAGATAGACTGAAATCACAATACGTTTAATCATACACACGGGTTGCGAATCAAGCCAAAACATGGACGAGAACCAGCATTACGAAGTGGCTTCGGATGACGAAATGATCAAAATATGTTATTGAAACGTAGATGGACTGAATTAAAGGATAACTATGAACAGAACACATGCAACTTGGAGTCCCTGTTACACTCGGACCAAACCTCATTTCCAGAAAACACACCGGGCGGTCATCGCATGTGACCATAAAACTCGCACCAATTTATTCGGTTACCAACCAAGACCCCCCGACCACTCGGTTCCGTCGTGGGTGCCAGAATTGTAATATGTATGTGGAGCAGTGTTCTTCGGTGGGTTTCACACGCACCACAGTCTGAAAGGGGCAACACGAATTCTTTTGTGAACAGATAAATTGAAAAAGGGTATTTCTGAGGTCGTCGAAGACAACTCCGTTGTGCTAGGCTCCAGGGTGAGTCATAATCCACTGAAACACTGTATGTGATTAGCATTTCTCCTGCTGGTTCGTGCGAGGTGTGGAGCAAATATCGTGAGCTGTTGTCTTTGCAGAAACTAAGTAATAGCTCCTACAAAATCTTACGTTAAAATCTGCTCCCTACAATTCGATGAAACGGAACGCACCAGTTGTACATTTTCAGCGCGACGCCCGCAGCAGGAGAGGGCTTTGGGAAACAATTTACACTCCAAATCAGTAATTGTATCGAAAAACGAGCACAAGTTCATTGTTACTATCAATATTATTGCTGTCAATCGCACACCCAATTTTTATCTGTTGCGAACGCTTTTCCTTGTTTGATAATAAAACGTGGGGCTGCGTCATGTTACGAGCTCAGAGACGTGCAATCTCATGAACTTATCGTTCAAACTTTCATTTATCGCCTGTGACACCCTGTGCATAAAATGTCGTTCTGAAACGACCTCAAATGACGATATTCGTCGATTCGTTCAAGAATCACTAATCAACTTTGGTGTCTCCATGAGCTTCTTCAAATTTCTTGTGATTGGCCTGTGCGGTTCCTGATTTTTTCATCTCATGAATACAATCTCCATCTACAGAATCCTACAAATGCTGAGATTTGGACACACTATGCCAAACTGTTACTCGGCGAGAAACCTCTGACCGTGGTCACTTATCAGCGGGTAAGTGTTTTCTCTTCTCCTATACTGTTTTCGTCCATTTTTATTTCCTCTCGTTGAGACAAAAGTTTTATGGCCCGCTGACTTTATCCCATGTTCGCTACCCCGGCAGTCGCACAAAACGCGTGTGCGTTTAACACGTTGAACATATCACAATGATTGAAAATAGTCGGTTTCGGTGTATCCATTCATTCGATCGGTGTGTGTGTGTGTGTGCATGCAGTGAAAGGCAGATGAGGATTGTTACCCCCACTACAAACTGTGGAGGTTTTCTGTGGATAAGACAAATGCCAGATACCACAAACAATCTTCCAGTTGCATTCAAGATCTCTTCAAGGGAAAATGATGTTCTCTTTTCCACGTAGTTTTATTAATAGATTCTTTTATTTAAATTTGATTACAGTATCACCGTACCATAGCACAAATTACAGTCTGACTGATCGTGAACAGTTAATCGGAAACCGTCCTCACTGATAGAAAGTAACAACATAGCCGTCACTGTCAACAGATCGATGCTATATCTACAAACCGCTGAATGATGGTATCATTTGAACCCTTATAAGAAAAACGTAGCCCATCTTCTTTATCTTTACCTCTCCACGATTTGATTGTAGGTATAGCACCCTGCTTAAATGGTTTCCCGCCATGCCTGTCTCCTCGCTTTGATCCAAAATCCTACCCAAGTGGAACCGATTTGTTTATAAGCCGGCCAATGATAAATCAAATCCGTGATGCACTGCCTCATATATGTTTATTTGAATTAATTCAGTCTCGAACGTATCGACTTCACTTCCTGTCTGATCGGTAGGCTCGAGCACTCAAACGATATCGTTGTCATGTTACAGGCGGAGTAGTTGGTAGTCGATTGGTCCCTCAACATCGCATAATCGAACCCTTCTTTTTGGGTTCAAACTAGAAGCATCTTTCAACGCAAGCAATTCTTACTTGTCAGTAAACACAAGTGCTCACAACTGGTTGTTCCAGCAAAAATATAATTATTTGCCGGGATGCGAATATTAGCACATATTGTCGAACCTCGATATCTCTAGGGGTTTCAATCGAGTTTGACACGAAGGTATTCCGACAAAACTGGTCACTTGCGGGTTCCCCCCCCCGGCTCTCGTTTTGTGAATATCAAGTTTTCTCAGTAAGCGAATCACCTTCGTCCCAGTTGATGAAGTCTTATCTCAACCACTCCCTAAGGTCCACGCAGTGGCTGTCCAGTTTCATGCCCATAGATGAATATGCTAATCTAACATCCTTTTCCAGGGAAGAAGTGTTCAAACTCATTCGTTCGACCAAAATCGGCTATAGTACAGGCCCTGATGGTATTTTTAATTGCTCCTAAAGTAAAGTGGGGTTTTTCTCACGGATGCATCAGCTTTTCCTAATGCGTCCTTGTGTATTTATTCAATTCCCGACTGCTTGTAACGCGTTATCCCTGTGCCCATCACCAAACATAGTAATTCCAACATTCTAGCCTAATGTCATCTGTGGTGTTGGTTTCATACCACTGAAAAACTGTGGTGTGCGTTTATCTGTGCGTGAGATATTCGCGCGGGAAATCCTTCTGTATCCATCTCATCTTCCTCGCAATGATTTTCTGAAGTTTTTTTCTCATGTCACTTCACGTTATACCGTCGCATATGAATACCAACTTAGCCCGGATTCTCAACAATCGGGCGCAGGTTGTGACTGAATTTTCACATAATCCCTCGTGAGTTTACGTATTATTTGTTCCGATTATTTGCCTTCTGTCCTTTGACGGGATGACGAATGCATCCATTTTTGCCCAAAATGAAAACACCTGTATACGCAAAAGTCCATGTAAATACAAAATCATCATCATCGTCGTTCAGCGTTAAACAGCAAGGCAAGCCTCACTGACCGCTACCCTTCCCCAGAGTTACACGTTTATATAAAAAGAGTGAATATCTAAGGAGAACAGGGAGTGGACCTACACAGGCGGGAAAAGATAAGATGCTGCTGCAGCCAACACACGGAACACAGTCTAACTGTACAAACGCACGTGTTTTCAACCATTCTGATTCGATAGAAAATGACAGCACGATCGCCACTGTTCACGGTTCACTGCCATATCCTTAAGTGTATCTGGCCAGCTAGTTGACGAGTCTTTCGGACCCCAACCACGAAGACGTGAGACATCTACTTTACATAAGTTCGCTGTACATTTTCTCATCCCACGTTGCCACGTCATCTGTTGGCCTCCACATGGCTTCTTCCATTCCTTGGGAGGAACACAAAATAAGGCACGATATGGTAGACGAGTGTTCGCCATACGCAACACGTGACCCAACCAGCGCAGTCTACTAAGTTTCATACGCTGATATAAGGTATTCTCAGAATTGGCACCTAGCACTAGATTCCTGATCTCCACGTTACTCACCCGGTCACTCCATCCGATCCTAGCCATACTACGTAGAAATCGGTTGTCGAAAACCTCCAACAGACGAACATCGCCAACACGCATACCCAATGTCTCGCAACCGTACAGCAGAACAGCGCAGCGCTTACAGTCAATTGACGCTGAACCTGTCGACGCATCTTATTCACTTCCTTGCGGTTAGGCAGCTCGCGTTTTTGCTCCATTAGACTTAGCGACGCTTGCGAGATCCAGTGTATTTGATGAACGCTTGATCTAGGACCACAGGCGAAATCTGCTGCCAAATGCTTCGCTTGCTTAATCTGATCTCACTGCTCGTCGAAATTCGTAGTTCCTCGAATAGTTTCTGTTCGTAGCTGTTGCGAACAGCCGAATCACATAGACGTTCGACAGCCAATCGGGTTTGTGGCCTGCGTCGATGGCCATTCAGCTGCAGCAAAAATCGCATTAAAACTAACGCATGGTCCGATTCGACGTAGGTGGTCCAGTATGATCTACAATTCGGGACAGAACCGCGCCAACGGTAGCTAACTACGATATGGTCAATCTGACTCAAAGTACCTGTCGAGTTAGAATGCCTTGTCGCAGTGCGACGCGAACTGTGTCGGAAATTCGTACTAGATAGGAATAAATGATTATCTGCACAGAATTGGAGAAGTCTTTCTCCATTATCTGTTGGCTGTGCAGGCAAAGCGCATCGCCCGCCTAAACAGGACTCCGATGCACTAAGTTTTCCAACTTGTGCATTAAAGTCACCTGCTGCCACTACAATGTCAGAGCGTTTGCTCTTCCGAACAAGAGTGACGAGGTTATCGTAAAACTCGTCTTTCTTCCATGCAGTCGGTATTGCAGTCTGTTGGAGCGTATGCGCTTACACTACTATCCTTTCGATATACGCGACTGATCCCCTGGCAGTCTCACTGTTGACTGGGATCCAGTCTAGACGGTTTGCTTCAGCTTTCCCACTCAAGACTATTCCTACACCACGTTGACCCACAGCTTGAGCTGTTTCGTCTCCTGAAGTGCGAAGAAAGTATCTTGACGAGACTTTTGGCACAGTAAGTTGAATCACTCTACTGGAATCCTGAATTCGTGTTTCACTCACGCAGCAGAAATCAATCGAAAGTGAGTCTACTGTCAGAGCCAAACACGCCTGTTGGGCAGTTTGCATTAAAGTGCGCACGTTGAGGGAACCCAGATGCAGAGGCTGACAAGTCTTGAGAAAATGTAAGCAAGCAGACAGAAAACCACCTACTACACTACTTGACAATAAACCGTTGCGAGTATCGGGTGTATTATCAATGGAGATACTATGGGTAGGCAGAAGGGGCAAACAGATTGGTTTGGAGACAGATGAGACTGGTTGAATACAAATACTTCCTCCCACTCTCTTTGGTTTGTTGATCTTCTATCTACTGCTTCAAACCCAACCCATAGCTTTTTCTATGGCTTCATTTTCCTTTTTTTTCGTCGCACTCTTCGCCTTGCAAACCAGTGTTTTCCACCATGATCACTGTCTCCAATGAGTCTTTAAACCCTTATCTTGAATGCATTCTTTCCCGAGGGCTCCAGTGCCAGTGCTACATTTAATTCTTCCAAAGCCCTTCTTTCAATCCCTAAGACATCTTTCGTTTTCCCCACATGTCCGATTTACTTTCCACTGACTTTCTGTGCTCGATTTATCCATTAGTTCCTTTTGCCGATGCCCTTCCATATCTGAGCTCGCTGATGGCATAGTTGGTTTTTTGTGTCGCGCCAGGCGTTTTTTCGCTCTAGCTCATCTTCTGCTGTATAATCCTCAAATCGGCCTCATACTTTAATGCTGAGTTCACGTGTTTGGTCGGGAATCGTTTACATATGAGAAATTTGAGACCTATTAGTTGAACGGTTCCTTGTGGAATGTATGCCCGGCAGTAAGTGGGAATCGATAAACAAGCCGGTGGTCTCGACTTCGGTCAAGGATTGCCGAGAGTTCACTAGATTTTTAGCCACAGCATCACCGCCCTATTTGAGGAAGTGAACCATGGTATTCCCAAGTTGGAAAGAAAGAAGGACGCAAACAGCTATATTGTCAGCATAACTACGGTGGGTATATTACTGGATAAATGATAAATTACAGAGGGTTGGCCTTTATTCTGTCGATCATGTGTTTGAAGTGAAACTGTGAATTAAGACGCGGTGTACGAACGCCACTGTCAGTTTAAGGCGAGTCGCATAGATCATTTTTCGAATCCACAAGTGGTGTTTGAATACACTACCTTTGTTACGTTTATACTACCCCGAAATCTGTTTTCATTATAGGGATTCGATTATCCTTTTCTGATCAACCATCGTCGTGCATGCCACATTTTTTTCTGACCAAAGAACGACCTACAAAAAGACAGGCTGTAGAAAAGACTTTGCGACAGATTACATAGGTTTACAGCCTGAGCGTTGAAAGAGCTTCGTATTCTCCTAGTTAGCCTTTTTCTCTCGGTATGACGCTTACAGCATCATGTTAACTTTTTAATGATTTTCAGACGTTATGCATAATTACTGGGCGTTTTCTTTTCCGATTGCCCAATTCGTGTTGAGCGTTTTCCTTTTCTTGTTACATTCATTCGTACACATGCACAGGCTGTTCAGAATTTACAGCACGCACATCGTTGTCGTGTACAACCAACAGATATACCATGGGAACAACAACCAGAACGACGTACGGCTGTCGTGAATGGGCTCCTATTTCTAACAGATACTCTGGTAAACGTAGATCAGTTGTTGGCCAAGACCGATGCTGTGAGCACGCTGGAATTGATCGGAGATTCCCCACAAGAAAAGACAGATCTCCAGCTGGCTGGTCAAAAAGCATTTATACGGTCCACAATGTCCACCCTCCGTATAACTATCCAGTCAGTGATGGGACATTTGAAAGTGAGTTCACTGCACTTTATTGAGTGCGTGCGTTCTGATGAAACAGCGTCGTCCTGGATTCTCACTGTCATCCTTTGTTGTTGTTGCATACTCCAAGCTCATTTAATGCAGTCAGTCGTTCTCCGAATCGCTTTATTAACCGACACGAACCCCTTCGTTGTTCTTCTTTTCACTGTCAAAATGCCTGAATAATGTGTTGTCTTTGTTTTTTCCTGTGTTCGATATAGCGCGTTCTGGAATCCTCCATTACCTCCGAAGCCCGCGTTCAAATACTCAAGCAGCAAGGTGAACTGAGTGAAATGTTATCAACTCTAGATACCGCACTCCGGTCTGCTGTTTAGTCAAATATTTCGTAAACGAAGTTCACGGTACTGATTTGTTAATAATCCTTCTCTAGTTACTCCAAATCCCGGATTTTCCATGTACCATTTCCTCCCTTCAATATATTTTTGCTTTTGGATTCCATTGTTTTTCTGACCTTGGTAAAATCCTTGCGGTTTCGAATGCTAAACTTCTGGTATGCTAGTAGTAACTGAGTATCTCTGCTGACGTTTGTGTATCAGTTTTCGGTTAGGTGGATCGTAGTTTGTTCAACATTGTAGATAGCGGTTTTCTGCTGCTCCAATTGTTATTATTGATAGTCATGAATACCGACTACTACATCTGTGGTGGTTGTTAATCTTGTTTTGTTATATTTCGTCTAGGGCGTTTATAAGCCGGCTTATCACATCTGTATATATATATATATATATATATATATATATATATATGCTTTCCTGGGCCTCAAAATGGCTCATCGTGGTCATGGATAGGTGTCTCAAGCTCTGAGTCGGGTACTCGTTCTGAACGTCCCACGAGATGCTCCTAAATATCCGTGCACCTCAACCTCTGCTGAAGAAATCTTACGCAATCCCTTTTCGTGTCAATGGCGTTCCCACAGCAATGCGAGGTCGACGTTGAATGCCCGACACTGTCCACTGCATCAACTTATCTCTGGTAACCAATCTAGGGGATATGCCTAAATCATGAGTCTAAATCAACAACGGACGGCACACGAAGTATAGGTCTGTCTACTCACTGACATCTGTGACGAAAAGGCGTGCAGCCCATTCACGATGCTTAGTTCCATCTGAAGGGCGTCGGCGGGTTGGGTTACCCTCAGATCGTCCTACTGCCTTGTGAGTCCGACCACTTAGTCAAAGGCATTGGGTAAGGTTCCTTTAGTCAACCCTCTATTTCGATCTGGGCAATGAAGTAGTACCCAAACTACCGGAGAATCATGGGTCCCGACGAATAGCTAATTACATAGGATAATGGAGGAGCTAGCATGTGGTGAACTCTACACATCGTTTCTTTTTCTCTCCATTTTTTTCGTCCTTCGCTATGATTTTGGTGGCACAAGATTTGTACACAGGTTTGTGCAATACACATAAATAGATATACTGGACAGAGAAGACTGGAATACAAACCATCCGGGCTTCAAACGTTTGTGCAAGTCGCAGTCAAGTTCACATGAGACGAAATGTTTCTGAAATATGAAAAATAATTGTGCAACCTAACTTCTTTGAATCCTTGCTATTTGCTATCCCGGAGGGATCAGCCTCGTTTGCATTTTAACAAGGAACAGTTCGAGCCGCTATTTGATGCTTGAACGCTTCGCAAGATCGATGATTTCACATCTCTTTGGTTGTTCCTCATTTCCTTCTATGCATAACGGAATCCTAATAGAAGTGCCTGATTTTTTAAAAACCTTTCTTCAAGCAGTTAGCAGATGAATGCGAACAACGTTTTAGCATGGTTCTAGCTTATAGCCCTTCGGCTATCATTTAGTTGCGTTTTACATGCAGCTTACGAAATAAAAGGCTTCCCCGTAGGGCTATGGGTAGATCCTATTCATTTTGATGTTAAAGGTTCAAGTGATACCGCCTCTTGGGTCAGTTTATTCTCGGTTGAGTGCTTATGAAATCTCTTTTAAACTGATGAACTGTCAAAGCACATCACTAATGTGAACACTACTCGCTCTCTGATGATCTACTCAGTTAGTCTGTCTATTGTGCATGAAGTGTGTGGTTCAAATTTTGTCAAGGTCAGCACTCCTACTCGTCTTGAAAAATTGCTGTTTCTGCCGATTGATGGGACGGTTATGTGAACTGGCGATGCGTATTTTTATGTCCGCTTAAAGTTGTAATGGGTGCTGTAGTCGCACTGGGTAGCTGTTTCGCGTTGTTCCAATAGACTGGGTTGTATCTTTCGGTAGTGGTAATTGAATATCGATTTCCTTACGACATTCGTAATTTCTGAACCATTGTTCTCCGTCAAAACCCAGAAGAAAGTGTACGGTTCGTCTGTCGCACACTTTGACTGCTGAAACATCCAACGGGGGCTGCGTTATACGTTTTTGTTCATGGAACCTATTATGCAAGGCAGCAGATCGAAATGTGTTCTCAATTCCTTTCGAGACATTTCTTTTTTGGCAGAGGTTCAAAACCAAATTTCATGGCCAGCACTTCTGTTGAAATCCCGGGGATTGTACAGCCCTGATTTGGTATACCCAAAAGAAGTATAAATTAGACTACTGGCCACGATTTGCAAACAGTTTTCCGCCTTTCTTTCTTGAGGATTAGACCCTTTGACGAAAAACTGGAAGTGCGCTCTCAGGACAATCCTCAGTTTCTTTTCAGACAGTATGGTATTATAATACCCATATGAAAGCCACGGATTTTTGTGGACAATCAGTAGTGTATATATATATATATATATATATATATGTTAGTTCAGTATGTGTAACCATTAATTAGCCTTACGTGAACGTGTATGGTTTTAGTTGCTGCCTTGCGCCACCTAGTAACCAGGAGTATTTTGAATGCAAGACCGCCACTGATTGAGGCACTAAGTGATATCGTCTAAGATCTCCAACCATCTTGTTGGCCTATCTCATGAACCCTAGCCCGTTAATATTACTCCCCCCTCCCGGGGACCATGCGATATTTAAGACTTTCATATCATTGCGCCTCGTCACGGACTAGCCACCTCGGTCCATCTTCCAACTATTGCATGCCTCGGAGAACGGCGTACAACGAGGTAGTCGTTCCGCGGCAAACCACGTTCCAACCATCTTGATCCACTCGAATATAGTGCCACTTCCAAAAGTTGAAACCTAGGGTCCAGTGTCGTAAGCCAAACTTCTGGGTTCCCGGGAAAATTCTCTTTCTTCTCAATAAAATGATAACAATGTCCTAAAATCAAAAGTCTTCGCTCAACAGACCTCAACGACCCTATTCATGAGCCGTATAACAGAACCGATCTCACTGCTGTCGTATATACTGCCTTTGATTGATAGCCAGATGCCACGGGTGCCTCAAAGTGATGAATGTCAACCGTGTCTTCCGTATGCGCGGCGTCAACTCATGCGACCTACTTTTCTCTTGCAAGAACGAGGTCTGGCTTTGAGTTAACCCAATCCTGAAGCAGCATTTGATATGCTGTAGATGCAAAATGTTTGTCAAACATATCTACACTATCATTCAGAGGATTGAGAATCACCGGGGTCTTTATTCATATGCAGATCATCACCCGGATATTCTGAGTAATACAGTGTACTACCTGAACAAGTATCAATGTCACTCTTCTCTTTTGGCAATAAGGCAACTTCTACAATCATTTCTACTGGAAAGCTAAGTAGAAACGGGGAGAAAGGAGAATCCTGACGGTCTCCGATCCTCTTGGGGAACTCCCGTGGAAAATCGTCGTAACCACGAATTGGGTTTTCTCCGTCAACTTACGGGAAACTAAAATGAACTCTCCTCACTGAAAGCGAAAAGCAGAGACAGAACTGCACGATCGACTCAGTCGAACGTCACTTTCAGATCAAAGACCATAGAAATCATGGATCTACGTTAGGTGTCCCTAAGTTTTTTGATACCTATCGCATATAGATACGATCGACGCAACCACCGATCGATTGGAAACCGGCTTTACTCTCACGCTTGCGCACTACGCGAGATCCAAGAAACCGGCTGGGACTAATACGTGAGCAACTGGGATGTAGCATTTATCAAAGTAATTCCTCTATGGTTTTCACTGCAAGGTCTACCATCTTTCTTATGAATCATTCCAGTCACCGATTCACACAAGTCCGTAGGAATTTGTATCCTTGCCCATATTAATCCTAGAGGTTTTATTGACTCCGATGTTAGCACTTCCTAACCATCCTTGGAGGAGGACGGAGACAGTTCATCTGGTCTAGGTGCCTTATGCTTTTTGGGAAAATGTATCCCTCTGGTGACTTCCATTTCTGATGGTGGACTGGTACCCACCTCCGTTGTTTCACTTGTAGACATAAGCGAAAGGCTCATGTGCCAATGGGCCAACTTAAGTGTTCTGCCTAACATTGCGGTTGATGCCGGTAAAGAAGAATCGGTTAACCGCCGGGTTCATTGGCCACCTCATTACTGTCTGGTTTTCTTGGATCAGTATCCATAATCAGTTGAATAAAGTTGCGAACACTGACGATAGGCAGAGAATTCTCCAATTCTCCACCCATCACTACTTGCGGTCATTTCTCAGGCTCCCGGTCAGTTGACGTCTCAGAGGTTTGCTTATCTCATTATGTTGCAGCTGAAGGTACTGTTGTCTGACACTTGACAGATACCAAGGTCGAGGATATCCAACAGTTGCCTGGCTTCTCGTTTGATGGTTGCCAGTGAATGCATGACTTCTTTGATCTGTTCCGAATGTTCGCTCGGCCGGTTGCATGTAACGAAAACCTGGTAGAAAATACCGCGTGGAGTTCAAGTCAGTGATTACCGTCCAGAAGCAGTTGTGCGGGACAGGGTATCCTCGTAATCGTACCGGGCATATTCGCTATGTCCTCGAGACCAACAGGGACCAAAGTCTGCAGGCATGTTGGTAGCTACATTTCTTCAACTTACGGTTCGCTATATCAACTCTACATTTCCCAGTGTTGCAGAACGAAAACGTCCCAGATTTTTTTGGCATTTTATTTAGACCATGAATTCTAGTAGACTGTCGAGATAAGAGGCAGCAAATCAGTCCCTCTGGATTGGCATTGGACAAGAAGTTACCATTGAGGCAGTAATAAAACAGCCTGTTGCCACCCGGAGTTGAACTTGTTGCCTAGTCAACATTTTTCACCTCCTCCTGTAACTGGTAAGTTTATAAAATGAGGTCTGTCTTATGGTTTTGTTTTTCAAATGAGTTCGACTATTTTGATCTTCTATGTTTCTTTTTCAGTTTCATCCTTCACATAACCCATTGATAACCAGTATAGTGTGTTCAGAAGGCAACCGGCCAGTTAAGAGGGATTTTAAGGTCAAATCTGTCCTCTTTTTCCACATCCCGTCGATTGGAGGCGAAACTCATGGAAATTTTAATGCGACACTCTTCCTACCTCTCATTTGTCATACAATAATTACACATCTTTTCAAAAAAGAGGTCATAGTAATAAGCTGCCGAATGTAAAGTGGCTAGCGGTGACAGTTCGAACCTGGGTAGTTCATGACTAAACACTACGAAGTTGAACATCGCTAGTACAGATTTCCATACTCCATTATGCTCAATATCATCAATCTAAGAATTTCTCTTCATGGATTTTCATATTCGCGGACCGGTTAACAACGGACGTTGATCTTCCCCAACTGCCCTATCTCGTTCCAGCTCAATCGACCAAACATGTTTGTTTGCCGATTTCTTCATCCTCTTAGTCAGTCTCCGAAATTCAAACAGGCGATCAACAGATACATTTCTCTCCCTAATACCATGCGACTATGGGAATGTCCGTTGCGACGGTATCACCATTCTTCTGATTGTTTTCAACCTCCGTTCGATCTCTCATTGTTGGATGACCCTAAGTTTGTCGAGCAGACTCGAGCCAACCTTAAGGCTCGGGAATCTACCCTGGACCTCGATTTCACGGTATGTTACCGTAGGTAAACCCCAGTTCTCGTCTTGCAATTGATTCATGACAGTAGGCATGGCACAATAAGACCAACCGGATTCGGTCATCAGATGGTCCTCTTACAACTCTACAGACTAACTTCAGTTAATTAGTTCAGAAAATGTTTCCTAACCTGTTCTTGTTCCGCTATACAGGTTTCTCATTTTTACTAGCCTATAATCGCCATGTTGATGTCGATGTGTTGCCCAAGGGTATCTTTTACTGGCTCCAGGCTTCAGTAAAACTAACACGGTTTCGGAAAAATGAGCACATCATTGATGAATTATTTTCCTCCCGTACACAAGGTTTGTTAGATCTGTCTGGATTTTGTCCGTAGCTGTATGCTCAGCAACAAAGTGTGTTTACTCGAACCGCGGTCATAACTATTGAAAATAATCCAATGGGATTGAACGATAACCATAGGCTGATAAATGATGAGTTGAAGTCTCTAAGCAAAGGAGCAACCTGCGATCTTCCTCTTACTTCGTGTTATGTAGTTCTCTTGTTCCCTTTCAATTCGTGATCACCATTCTAATGACAAAATTCTTTATTTTCAGCTCGATTTGTACAGAAGATATCAATCCGGAGAAACAGAACTGCATGCAGATCTGATAAGGTTTATACGCCAACTCCCAAACTCGACTCATCCGCTAACAGTAGGTGGTTTTATTTTTTTAATTGCATGCACACAGCACAGGTGCTCGGAAAAGGGTGTACCTCGTGACCTCAGATACCGAGTGCAAGTGTCCGTGAAACTTAGAGTGGTGTAGGACCGCATAAGGTTCCAATAGGTCCGATGCAATAACGAGCCGGGTTATACAAGTTGCTGCCTTTTTTCGTTAGAAACACAAATACAATCAATGAAGTCTTCACAGATCCATCTCCTCGGCATTTCCAGACAGGTCAGTGTACTGTTCGGAAAGCCGAAACATATGTAGCAACGTTTTTACGACCTTCTTCTAATGATTTTTTCAGGAACACCGGAAAGGTCACTCAGTTTCGCGGCACTCGTCTCTCAACTGCTAGTGTTTTTAGTAGGTACCTAAATTAGTTACTTAAAGCTATGCCCAAACAATTTGAGTATAATATAATGCACTACAGATTGATGTCTTGTAAAACTCCATATTTCTTGCCCTCTTTCAGAGCTCTTGCTTACCCTTCTCCACAAAGGAGTCGAAAATAACCCACTAAATCAGTACTTATATCAACTTTGTATAAAATCCATGCCTGTAAAGGTTTCCCCGATCACCCATTACGTCCCGCTTCATTTAGTTAGAAGAAAACGTCCTCATGGGGCACGAACACTAACGCTCCGCGTTGGCTGATTTAGGCTAGACGAATGTCCGACTCAGTCACTCTTTTGCCCTACAAAAGTTTCGTTCAGTTGGAACATCTGATTCAATCTTCTCTTCTGTTGTTAAACCTGATGGGTAAAATTATTATATACAGACAAAACGTGTGCGGTTTTTTATAACATGCTTAGTGTGCGTAGTGGGAGGGACTTGATCCATAGATTCTAGTGGCCTACTGCACAAGGGGAGAACCGGAAACCAAAATTGGAGTGGCGTAAAACTACACAAGGTCTCATTAGACCAATTTTTTTGAAACAGCCAGGCGACAGCGAGTTTGTTGTCAACCGCTTAAGTGATCGTCAGATCTAGGATTCGAACTTCTGACCTTGCTGGTGTCAGGCGCCTAATCCACTTGGCCACCACTGGTTACATTAACCCCAAATCAGTGTGGCGGTCTCTGATTTAATATTGACTATTTTTCTTGCTGTGATCCGCTGGCCAGTTCACTTAGCGTGAGCTTCGAGATGTTCGGAGGAACACGATTAAAGACCCAATCAATCAATTTCCAGCCCGGTTTGTCTGTGGTTTCATAGAAGTTGAGTAATTGTGGGGGAAACTTGAGAAATAATTAAGGTAAATATATGAGATAACAAGAAAACATTTGACACTGTCGAGACATGAACGCAGTACCCCATGAAACGCGACCTTTGGTGTTGCCGCTTTCTTGTCATTGGTACTATCAGAGGACGAACAGGTGATAATGTTAACGTCTCTCCAGACTTCCTCTGTTTGTTATGGCATTTTTCGCCCAGTCGCGGCAGAAAGTACTATCACTTTCCTTAGCTGTTTGCCTATAGTTGCGTTCGCTACCAAAACTGTCACTCCTGGCGTATTGAACCTAAAAACACATGCGGGTTTGTTGATTAGTTGTCCGCCGCAACCTTGTTAGTGCACTGCCGAAACGTGAATAATTATCATGTTTAAAAATAGTTTCAGTGTTCCTATTCCTCACTTTCCATTCACCTAACCGTATACGAACTCCAAAACGTTTGGGTAGCATGAGACTGAACTGACACGATATTCCGATATCCTAGACAACAGATTTACGAGCAGTGAGTTTTTGGGGATTTTCATCGCGGTTAACAGAATAGAAATTCTGCTTCAACTTTAAAAAGCAATCACCGCCGTTTCATTCGCTACTTGGCAAGTTTATTTGTCACCGAAAGGCACAAACGAATGTTGGACGAAGAAATGAAGATCGGCCGGTTAGAGGTTAGGTATATGCAAGGGCGCATCACAGAATGGAACGATTAGGCGTACCATTGGATGCGACCGACTATTCCGTGGGAAACTCTTAATTCCACAATCTAGTTCATCCAAGTCGGAATTATCCGTAAGTTCTTACTCTGTAGAAACAGTGAAAGTGTCTTTGTAACGATAATTGAAAAAAAACAGAAATATACCCCAAATTCAAGGTGTTTGATGAACGTCATCGTACGGTTGGTCAAAAGGAAGTGACCAAGTCAATATGGCTGACCGTTCACGCCAGCGAAAACACTGAAGTCAAACTTGAATATAAACAATAATTTGATATGAGAGTCCCTATGGTATTTTAATGTTTATTTTTTGCTGACAGATTTTTAAACCGTTGTTTGTTCCTTTGTTTATGTGGTACGCTTCTCCAGAAATTTATGTCGCGATTTTCTCTCCTTTCAGCCAATCGGCTCTCCATCTAAAACGAAACAAATATATTTGCATGGGTCAAAACGAACAGGTAAGCTGGTTATATCACCTATGTTCGTTTTTGTCGAAATTGTTGTTTACCATGGAGCAACTATTGTTTCGACACAGATACAACCAATTTTTCCGTCTTGTTTTCCACGAAAACTTGTGAAATCAGTTGACTGGCAAATGAAAGATGCAGCCACACTTTGCTCATCTGAACCTCATAAGCTCCTTGTGGATCCCTCGGACCACGTATGTCCTGTGAATGAACACCTACGTCTTGCGGACACCACGGTTGGCGCTGGTCCTCGCACCTACTATTTTGGGGGACCACTAGCTCAGTTGGAATTAGCTCTGATACAGTTCACTTTGGACAAACTAATTCAAACTGGATGTGCATTGGTCTCCGTTCCAGACATTCTGCCCGAGCCGATCATTGAGGCTTGTGGATTTCCGACACGAGGCACGCGATCACAGGTAACAATATTCAAACATGTAGAGCAATGATGCCCTTTTGCACAGTTCAGCATTTTTTTCATCCTTACATTTCACATCATCGTTTCTTGAAGACCTTCATGTTTTTTTTTGTATCATGTAATCCTACGGGACAAACGCCTACAAATTTATTAATATGAGATTGCCTCCCGAAGTAGGATTTGAGGTAATTCGCACCGATGATCGAGCGGTTACAGGTCTATTTGTTACATAATCGCACAATTGTCCGTCGAGTATCGCACAATTTTCTGTGAGACATGCTCTAGCCGTGTGGAATCCTAAACAACTTGAGTGTTGAGATATAGATACCTGTCCTCAAAAGTTGATAGCTAACCTTTATCCAAGAGATATTTATGGTTGTTTGTTATATCCACTGTAACCATAAGTAGAAAACCTTGATTCCCTGGTTGCATCGAATTTTAGATGTGCTAAATTGTACGGCAAGGGTTTTCCTAATCGTTCACCATATCATAGTGGAAGAGAACCTTATTGTGAGAATTATTGAATCACAAAATATCTTGGCTATACCATACTTGGCCGAAGCATGGGATATTGCGGCCTCAAGCAACGCTTCCACTTATTAGGAAACATCGTGACCACTGGAGTTTGTAAACGTTAAAACGTTTGCGTTTGTCAAAAGATGCTTCTGTGCTCGCTAAGCGGCACTGATTAAGGGAACAGCTGAACATGTGAAGCAGAACAGATAGCAAGCGCACGCAAGATTACGGTCAGTCTGTGGATGACAGTTGTTTTCGGAGGCAACAGCTAGTCTCTGCAAAATCGGAAGAAATTTTCGGGTACTTGTGTAGTAAATTCTGTGGGAATCTCAACCGAGTGGAACTGGTGGACTTTTTCCAGTAGAATCCTGTGAGCACCAGGATCTCACTTGAATCGTTTGGAGCGTGCGTGAATAGTGATTACGTGCAAGAATCACTCGGTTATTCGTCGGGAGTGTTTCGTCGGCTAAGCCTAGGTAACCTTCAGAAAAAGAACACAAGGTCCGAAAGTATGTTTTCATTGTCAGTAGCGTATTCTGCTTACTGATGGATGGGTAAAATCTCCCTGAAAGTAAACTATCAGTTATTGCCGCTCATCAGGTATACGTACCCGGCACGCACATGTCTGTACACTGTATGTGCTTATCATCTAGATTCATCATTCGTGCGCGCTTCTTACGATTTAAGTGGGATTTTTGTATCACTTTGACTAGGGTGTATACATGTATGGGGGTGGTTGACCAGAACACCGGACACATACCTGACGAACGGCAATTACCGTGAAACCGGTCATATGTTCCCGGAAAATTTTGTTCATCTGTGTTCGAGACATACTGTTAACAACAAAAACCCGGAGTTCTGTAAGCTTTGCCACTTGGGGACATTGGACAATACGACCTGAAGCGGTAACAAGTAGTTTGCTTACATTCAGAATTCTCTTCTCCTAGGATGATCTCTATTTATGGTCCTTGTGTTTGTCTGATTGGTACACTTGTCTCTGTTTCTCCCAAAAAAGCGATTTCGCGATTTATCAACCAAAAACAAGATGCACACCAAGACGAGACAGATAGAGATTAGTGAACTCACTGTAAATGGCGCTTAACTATTGTATTTATCGTTGCCGTTTCGTCTCACACCGTATTTTACTTATGATTATGATTATGATATACCAGTAACTGATTGCCTTCCATTTCTTGTCGACAGTTTACCAGAAATTCGTTTTTCAATGTACGTTGTAACATCCTTAATTCAAGGTCTATGGATGCAACCTGCAGAGTTTGGTTGAAACATTTGAACTCAGTCAATTTCGTGTTCAGAGCTAAGTCTCATGTCCATCTAGTCTCTTTTTTCAATTCTTTTTAGTATGTCATTCTTAAATGTCAGAAGAGCTCCCTTATTCTGCTCAGCCATATATCCTAAACTGTCTAAATGTTTCCTATCGGAAGGCAAATGCCGGATATAATAGGTGCTCTATAGTCGGCGTGCAAATTTCGCTCTGTTACAAGCATTGTCCACCCTCAAGATAGACGAACTCCTCACCTCGAAGCCATAAGTTCGAGCTCGCCTTTGATCTGCTGTCATTGCACCCTTCTGTTGATGTTCTACCGCTGATTAATAATAATGAAAGTAAAATAGTTCTTTTGAATGATATAATGTTAATAACACATCGTTGTTGGTAGATGTAATGCGCCAACGTTCCGATTACCGTGGGTAGTCTTTCTCAAAGCAAGTTTTACTGGGAACGTTCACATGCCAACTAATGTTTAGTTGTCTGTGTATTTGTGAATGTGTGTACTTTGAGAGAGAGGGAGAGAGAATAGTTGCCCTTCACGTCATGCGTCGCCTTGGTGGTGGGGTCATTTGGCCTGGTGACCTTTGGAATGTTTGTTTCTCAAAGATGTTAGGGCTGTCCATATCTCCGAAATCTCTGCTCCGTCGTTCCGATGGATGCATGTGGGGAGGGGGTTTATTGCCAGAACCTCGGCAAATTTACGTCCAGTGCAGGTTCTGAATCCACGTTGGAGTACTTTTGTGTTTTCATAGTCTATGTTATGTCCCTCTGCTATGGCATGCAGAGCGATGGCTGAATCGCGCTCACGTTTTGATAAGGTCGCCTTATCCGAAGGTCTGCACATTTTTTCCTTCGTTGTTCCGCTATCCGTGTCATCAGTTCCTTGCAACTGATTTCGTAGATGCAGTCGTTTTGGTCTTGCACACCGACTTGATCTTTGGCCTTTGATAAGTGGCGCTTTAACGTATTATCCATCCGGAAGAAAGTGTGGATATCAAAGTCACTGGGGGCCCTGCTTAATGCTTCCAAAGTACCCGATCTGTACGGAATTCCGACCGAGGCTGTTTTCTTTTCTTCCTTCGTCTTGGTTGGTGACATGCAACTTCTCAGTTGTTTTCTTATGAGACGTGGCGGATAGTGATTGTCTTGCAAGATGTCGTCTAGACGTTTTAGTTCTTCTTTACGGTCGGTATTATCACTGCATAGCTTTTTAACTTTGTTGGCTAGCGAGGAAATAAGTGTCTGTTTCACGCATTGTGCATGAGCTGAACTATTGGAACTGCATCATCATCACCATCATCATCATCATCATCAGCGTTCAGCGTTAAACAGCAAGGCAAGCCTCACCGACCGCTGCTTTCACCCCGCGGTAACATGTTTCTAGAAAAAGAGTGAATATCCAAGGAGAACAGGGAATGGACCTACACAGGCGAAAAAAGATAAGATGCTGATGCAGCCAACACAAGAAACACCGTCTAATTGGACAAACGCACGTGTTTTCAATCATTCTGATTCGATAGAAAATGACAGCACGATCGCCACTGTTCACAGTTCACTGCCATATCCCTAAGTGTCTCCAGACAGCAAGTCGACGAGTCTTTCGGACCCCAATCGCGAAGACGTGAGACATCTACTTTACATAAGTTCGCTGCACATTTTCTCATCCCACGTTGCCACGTCATCTGTTGGCCTCCACATGGCTTCTTCCATTCCTTAGGAGGAACACAAAATA